>ML781493.1:125865-139996 GCA_009831015.1 Picea engelmannii
TTTGTTGTCTTGTCTCGCAAACAGGTGCCATCCAGTGGAAGAACTTCTCTTGACTATCTCTCTTGGGCAGCAATCTGTGGAAGGGGTTTTCCTTGACTTGGCCTTTACCTTTAGCCCTTCATCAAGCCAGATTGCCTTAGGGACGTCTCCCTTGGACTTGCCCTCCTAAATAGAAAGAGCCCCCATCGAGGTGACAGTGGGTGGGGAAGCTCCTGTTACGTCGGTTTCAAGCCCTGACTCAAGCCCTTGGACCTTTCCTACAAACCGTGCGATAACAATATTGAAGCAGTTTCATCTGATGCATTGCTCAGGTTTTGTACTTCTTCGGTCTTTTTCCTTCTGTTGGTTCCAGGTGTGTCGTGTTCTTTATGAGTGGCCTCTGAGATGCCAATTAGTTTGGGATCAGACATTTTTGCAGAGTCAGCATGGATAAGGAGTTTTGCTGACCAGTCCTTAGTTATCTCGTCGAGGTCCTCCTTTGTGAGCTTATAGTATGACTAAAGCTCCTCTTAATGCTCGTCCACTTGCGCAATGATATAAATGAAGTGTTGATCTGCACAAAACTTCATGAGAGGTCTGAATTGGTACAGGGTGTTTGGTGTCATGCGAGGGACAAATTCAATGGCCCTCTTCAACTACACAAAGTATGTATGGAATACGACATTCGATTACCATTGTTTTCCCATATCGCTTGAGTACGAGAGTGTGGTGAACTTCGCAGCAAGTGGTTCGAATAGCTCAATGTCCGGGAAGGTCGCACCTTCTGACATCTCCCAAGAAGTGAATGCTATGAGGATCAGGAGCCAACTAAAGTGGAACACATATTCCTGGTCTTGAGCTTCGCGATAATCCAATTCTAGCTGGTTGACTAGGTACTTCACCCAATTCATCCAGAGTCCTTCTACACATTTCCTGGTAAGGTCAACAACGAACCCCGTGACCTGTGTAGGTATTTTATTTCATACCATCTTTCCTGTGATCAGTTGATAGGCCAGGCACACTGTGCCATTCTGGATGGAATCTACCTTGTAGAATTGCATCCCATTTTCTACATCACCATATGTGTCTTTGATCCTCTGTGCCAATGCACAATCTGTAGCCTTCCCTGGGTAGAAGTCCCATGGGTCGGGTCCCTGCATGCTCAATCTGATGATCTTATGGATCAACGTCGGATTGACTGTGATGCGTCTATCTAGCCATAGGTAGCCATCGTGGTAACATGATAGTAGGAGATTAACACATGTGTTAACCTCCTGGTGCCTTCCAAAGTGCTTAATATTCATCACATTCAAGAGGGTGGATTGTGTGAGCTTCATAGTCCATGGCTGGGGGATTATTTTTGAGTTCTTACCCTTCGTCTTGGTCAAATACTTGTAAGGAGAAATCATGTTGTAGTTCTTGCGGTCCTCTAGGTTGAATTTGCTGAACTTCAATGCCACGATCTTATCCTCCTGTGTTCTTACTACATGTATCCCCTTCGGTAGGTACGCAATAACCATGGTGTAATCAAAGTCTCTTGGGACACTGTCATGACTCGCTGTGCCAGCCAAAGGCGGGATGTAGTTTAGCAGGATAGTCAGGATTAACTTCGTGTTCGCCAAGTCATCTCGATGCTTGGTTCTCTTCTCGCCTGTAGGTTGGGATGGTCCGGATCCGTGAGCAGTCGACGAGGAGGCTTGCACTCCTCTCATCGATGAGGCCTGAATTCCGACAGGCATCACCTTCTCAACCATAAGGTCGATTAGAAATTCTTTGACGACTTTCTCTGCGGCGCTGAGCTCATCCGACATGCACGCTCAAGGTCAGATGACTCACATGGATGAGTGAGTGCTCAAAGAAATAGAACATGTGTCGATCTCAATAAACATGATGCGGTAGTAATGAGGTGGCTAAGATAGAATTCACAAAAGTGTTCTCGATGCAACTGTCGACATAATAAGTAGACAACGGGTAACGGATCTCTCCAATGGACAAGAGGCCTTCATCAATGTGGTTCTACCCATTGTGGCACGGTCCCAACGATCTGATGGCGAGCTTTCTGGCCATAAATGTTGTTCTAACCATTTGGGGTATCGGGCTAATGGTTATAATGCTTTCAACGATTATATCTCTTTGTCATGGCAAAGTCCTAGGTTGCGCTATTCTGATATCTCAATGAAGTTCCGGTTTTGCAAACCTCTCTTCTGCGAAGTCCCTTCTGGAACATTCTGCAACTTTGCTATCTTTTCTCTTTTCTTATTGAGCTTTCGAGCCTTCTTCCCTGTGATATTTGTGTCGGTGATCCTCTTTCCATTATGATTCTTATCTCCTTTTAGCATAGTAACTTCGCACTGTTGATGGTCTTTCGTAGGGTTTAATGGAAATAATTCTTCTCTGTCTGGGCTAGGTGCTTCACTCTTCTGTGAGCCTTCATGTGTTCTTTCGACATCGAAGTTTCTGGTTCTGAACAACTTTGATCTATTCTCTCGTTCTTCAATCAAGTTTTCTATCCTTCTAGTCATGAAATCTTTTAATTCTTCCTTCTTCCGTTCTAAGGCTTCCTCTTCTTTTCTTCGGGCCTGATCTTTTTCAGTCCAAGTTTTTCGTAGTAATATAGAAAATAGGGCACTGTTCTCAGTAAATTTAACAACCTCAAAATCTTCCTCTGTCGAAGTTCCATGAGCTCTCATGGATATTTGGTTGAGTCTTCCACATAGGGTTATCATATTTCTTGTAAATAATCCTATTCCTCCTAATGAAGGGATCATAGCAGGCTTTCCCAAAATTTCCCAAGTTCTTTTTGTCATGATATTCACCCGTGTTTCCTCATCCAAAACACAGTCAATGTCGAAGTCTCCTATTCTTGTTTCTATGCATTATTTTTCTTTGAAGATCTCTGATAAGTTGATATTTTTGTGATCATTTAAGGTGTGTTTCATTTGTAGCAATACATTCTTTGATTCTTTCTGGGGTTTTTCCATAGTCTTAGTTTCTTGATCTTCCTCAGGGTTATCTTGTCTCATATTCATTCTTTCAACCTTAGCAATCATTCTAGGGAAATTGAAAACTTCATGGTCTATATCTTTACAACAAAGACAACTAGGTCTTCTATTAGGGCATTCCTTAACAAGATGTCCCAGTCTTCTACAACTGTAACAAATAATTAATCCTTTCTTCTTTTGAACGATCCATAACTTTTCCTGTACTGCGCTCTAGGGTCATAGTAGCTAACCTGCAAAAAAATCTTTCTAGGGTTATGCATCCATTTGTTAGTCCAAACATTCTTTCTATGCATAGGAATAACATACATTTTATTATTTCTATCAGATCTACTCATATCAAACCTTCTTTCATCTAGTTGTGCCCTATTTTTAAAGCTAGGACAAAACTTATCAAACATACCTATATCCATTCTTTTGAAACAAAAATTTCCACTTATCTTACGCTTTTTCAATCAAAACTTTTCACTGTTCTTACCTTTAACAAAGCACAAAGATTTAAGATCTTACCTCTTTTCTTCAGATCTGAATTTTCTTCTAGCACAAAGCTTCACAAGTTAAGTCGACTACTGTGGACTAAAGAAACAAATCTATGCATAGAGCTTTCTTTTCTTCAGTTTCCAACAATCACAGTTTCAGGTCCCGACAATGGAACCATTTGTTGGCACAGGGGCAGATCCAGGGTTCAACGCTACAACAATGCACAAACAAAACCATAACTACCAGCTCTTTCGGCAACACCTGCGGAGTAGATGAAGTCTCACCCGAGGTAGAGGCAGGGGTGGTTGCAAGACTCCAGTGTCTGCAACCTTAGCTGGGACACATATATGTGATTACAGTATCCTATCAAAGCACTTATCAGTTACAATTCATCAATATTTAACCATTATCTACTTCGCAGTAAAACCCTAATCAAAAAGCATCGTAGTATTCACCCAGATCTAGTATATTCAATCACTAAGCATATTCACATGGGTTAGATCTAGCACTTATTCATATTATTAAGCACAAAGCATCAACATATCTATCTATCATTTATCTATGCCAAATCACTAAGAAAGTAAACACATATCACATCAATACATCGCACAAAGCATAACAACACAAGATATACGTGGTTCACCCCAGTGTGGGGCTACGTCCACCAACTATTCTCTTCTTTATTAGGCTCTTCCAATATTCTTACATGCACCAAGCCACAAAGACAAATCCACATAGGATAAGAGATCTGCACACACCTCGCTAGATCCTCTTTCCCTGAGTTAGGTCACAACACAAATCCTTGCACAGTTCATGCACAAAACCTCTTACACAAAACTCGCACTTAGCTCCGCAAACCTTAACACGTTCGTGCACAAAGATAACTAGCCTTGCACTAAGCTGATCACTGACTAGTAACTACTAGGTCTCTTTCTTACATCGCCTAGATACTTATTTATACATTACAAAAAGGGCCTAAACATGGTTACACCCATGGGATGACATCCCCATACCTGTTACATAAGCCCAAAACCCAAAATGCCTTAAAAAGGGGATGATATCCTACGATCTCCACTTCGACTTGCGCTCCGTCTTCGACAAATTGTTGAAGTCCCAAAAGTAGGTCAAACATGACCAAGGATCCTCAAAACTTGGTCAAGGGCCAACAAGGAATTCCAGAAAACCGGTATGTAGACCAAGAACTACGTAGAGGCATTGCAGAATGGACAACATTACAACATAATTTTATAGTAACCTTCTCATTCGAAAATGAGAACACTAACATTGATTCAACACTCAAACAAATCAGAGGGGTGATCTTTATTGATGTACTAGAAGTTGAACTCATGACAGAGTATCGACAACAACATAGACATACAATCAAGGAAGTACTGTCATTTTATCATGTGAAAGAAGAATCACCAGAGGAAGATGATCCGCACAAAATTCATATTACAAAATTTGAAGGGGAAAGAGAAGTGGAAGGTCCATCTTTGGAATTATAAGTGTTTGTTGGGCCAATCAAGGTGAAGAAAGTCAACATTGGGACAACTGAGAATCCCAAAATGGCTAGCATAGGAGACTATTGGGATGAACAAACAGTGGAATGAATAACAAAGTTATCGCGTGAATACAACAAGTTGTTCCCAACAACCTTTACAGAGATGAAAGGAAAAGCAAGAGATCTAGGAGAGATGAAGATACTTCTCAAATAGATATGTTAGACAAAGACCATATGGACTGAATTGAATATATAAGCAAAAAGTGAAAGAAAAAATTGATATAATGTTAGAAGTTGGAATCATAGAACTAGTGGAGGAATCTGAATGGATAAGGATATATGTCGATCTAAAGAAACTGAATGACACTTGCCTACATGACCATTTTCCCACCCCCTTCATAGATGAGGTATTAGAGAATGTGGGAGGCCAGGAGGCCTACTCTTTTACAGATGGATTCTTAGGCTACCATCAGATCAAGATAACCCTAGAAGACAGGTACAAGATCATTTTTTCCACAAAATGGGGATCCTACCAGTACACATGCATGCCTTTTGGGCTGAAGAATGCACCAACAATATTTTCAAGGGTAGTAGTAGTTGCTTTTAAGGAGTTCATACATCAATTTTTAGAAGTATATCTGGATGATTGGATTGTATATATTCTATTAAAAGATCATGTGGAAGTATTAAGGCTAATGTTGGAAAGCTGCATCCAGTGTCAGATATCATTGAATATCAAGAAGTGAATTTTTGGGACACCTTTTGGAATACTGTTGGGACATATAGTTTGTAAATACGGGTTATTAGTGGATCCTACTAAGATTGCAATAATTGTTAATTTACCACCACCAAATTCAGTGTGCCAGTTGAGAGAAACATTGGGACATACAAGCTACTACAGAAAATTTATAAAAGGGTATGCGCAAATCACTACACCAATGGAGAAAATGCTAAAGAAGGATACTAAATTCCAGTGAAAGGAGGATTGTAAACAAGGTTTGGACACCCTAAAAGAAAAAATAGTCACAACACCTATTCTAGTATTCCCAGATTGGGAAAAGACATTCCATGTGCATGTAGATGCATCAGGTATATCACTTGGAGCAATTCTGGCGCAACCAGGAGCAGGGGATTTGGACCATCCTATAGCATTTGCAAGAAGAAAACTGTCCGAATTAGAGAAGAACTACAATACTACAGAAAGAGAAGGCCCATATATGGTCTATACACTTCAGAAGTTCAGGCATTACTTACTTTTAAGATGTTCATAGATCATTCAACCCTCAAATACCTAGTCAACAAGCTAGTGTTGGGGGGGAGGATTTGCAGATGGATATGTTATCCCCTAGCCTAGGGATGACTAAGGATATTATGTCTTGAGGCCCACAGGGCCTAGACATGGATTACTGAGATCTAGATGGAATTGAGCATGGCCCTAGAGGGCCCATCCTTTTCTTCTTCAGCGCCTCCACTTTGTCAACAACAACAACATCCATCACATTGGCCTAGTCTTGTAGCAGAGATGGATCTTGATCCATGAGGTAATGAGTCCAGGTATCATGGTACGTGTCACTCTGATCCTCAAAACTTTTGAATATTTGCATTTAATTCTTTTTGCTTCTAACGTGTGCTTGAACCTGATGCCTTTCCACTTGACCATAACTGGGGGGAATGACATGATTCCCTAGTAAGCCGGTTCCCATAGGGTTTGAGTTTCCATTGGGGGGATTCATGAGAGGTCGTCGTCCTCTCCCACCATACTTACCACCTTTCATATTTTTTCCACTCATCCATCCCATTACACTGGTCCGGGCAGTGGGTTGGAAAAATATTTAAGGGTTGTAGCTTGCCTTGTGGGAAGAAGGGGATAAAGGCACAGAGGATAAAAGTAGATGGAAAAAGACAAAATCCAAAATAATGAAACCTTGAGATGCTTCACCTAGGGATACTCGAGAAAGTAATAATAATATTCTCATCAAAAAACAGAGGGACCCATAAAAAATAATAAATCAATACCTAGTTGGAGGATAAGGGGTCTCATCACGAGCCAGCCTATTAGGTGCATGGGCATGTAGCGGTATGAAACTACCACTAGCTGGTCACCATGCCATGGTAGTGGCTCTTGGTGGCATAGCTAAGATAAAGGGGGTCTCATCACGATCCAACCTTCTCATTTATGTGAAATGCTTGTGGGTAACATTGCCACCACTAGTCACGACACCAGGGAAATGTCTTGTAACTAGCCTCTTGAAAGAAAAAGAAATAAGAATAAAAGATAAAAGGCATGAATGGGCTTGGAAACATTTGCATCCATGACAAGGTGCAACTCACCCTCTTCAGAGGCACCCACAGGTAAGCCATACATTTCCCTGCTATCACTACACACATTGCCGAGACATCCCTTACCACCTCATCCACTCACATGGCTTGGATTTGACTTCTCCTGGGAACATCCCACATCCAATGAGAATTATCCCAATAGGACGTCCTAGCATCCCCTCAAAACTTGGATTGCATATTAGCATAACTTCTTTGAGCACTTGTCTAGGTAAAAGGATTTTCATGCACATGTTTAAATAACTTGATGATTAGATATGATTGACATTGTTATGATCCCTGTGACTAATGAGCCCATGGAGGGTGTATTTGTTGATGTTGCAGGGCCACACTCGATGGACATGAATAGATGGGGAGATGATTAGTTCGAACCTCCATAGGGATAAAATCCCACCTGATGGATGCTAAGACCCCAGCCAGGGGCAAAGACAGATCATGAGATTGCACCAGAGAGAGAGGATGATGTTTCACCAAGGGCATCCTAGCAGGCCTGAACCCAGGGGGGTTGTGCCCTTTCCACCATGATGTAGGCCTTGGAAGACCCATGACATCACCCGGGTCACTCATGACATCATCCAACGTTTTGGATGTTTTGGAGGCAGTGGTGTGCCAAGTGGCAGGTGTGGCAGGTTCCTGAGGCCAAGGAGACCTAACATTTTGCTCCAGGAGGCCAACGTTGCCCCAAAAAGGCCTAACATCACCCTAAAAGGGAATGACATCACCTTTACAAATTATGACATTTAATGTAAAAACTGGGTATTATGTGTAACAAGCCATGTCAGCGTTTTTGACCTAATTTTGGTCTTTGTAATTGTATAAACAAGGGGAAAATCACTCTTATTTTTCATCATCTTTCACTCACACTTGTGAGAAATGAAATTTGTGCCCTCCTTAGGGTTTCTTGGCTGAAATTTTAGGCGCACTTGTTGAGGAAGACTAGATTTGGATTGTTTTGGCAAGCTTCTTGGTGGATGTGTTCAACTAAGGATTTTCTTGATTATTCTTGATGAATGTAAGGGATATTTATCCAATTCTTCTTAATTGAATGGTTATAGTTTAATTTATCTTGAATTTACATTTAATATTATGAAATTACTTGATTCAACCCTAGGAAAACTAGCACATGTTATTGTCCTAGCTTTAAAAGCCTTCACCTACTAGATCTTGTCAAAAGGCCAATTTTCTTGAAGCATTTGCTAGGGCCTTGCCATTGCAACACCCTAGTATTACTTGCTTCATCTTAGTCAATTTTGCTTTATCATTTAGTTAGAGAGGGAGGAAATATACTAAGGCCTAGGATTACCTACACCTTAGTAGCTAGTTTCCCCTTAGGGTTTGATAATTGGAGCCTTGGGTTACCAACACTCCAATCTATCAATCTCTCTTGTCTTTAACTTTTCCATTATCATTTTTCTTCAACATTTGTTTCTCCATTATTGACTCCATTTTCCCTAAAAGCACTAGTCTAAGTCCTCTTTTGAGTAATTCATCAAAACAACTATCAAAACCTATTCTTTGTTCATCCTACTAACCATTTCTAACCATAGGATAGCCTAAGCTACTAACAATATTGATGTTGTTAATAAAGTAAGCTACAACCATTAAATGCAACATTAAAATCTCATAATGGCAATTGAAAAGGATGATTTATACATTGTCTTGTTTGCTTCTATCAAATGCTAGTATTATGATTTCAATGGTTAATGATTCTTAGTCATTTTGAAGCTATTTCAAGGCATTTAATGTGAAGCATTGTCTTATAAATATTGTTGTTATAATTTTCTGTTTACTTAATCATATTCAACAAATTGATTTTATTGAGAAAGTCTATGGTTTTATGAAGTGCAAACCAACAAGTGTACTTGCATATATATATAGTTTCTTGTTTCTTTGTTCTGGGAAGGTACACTTTGATACATTATCATTGCATTGGTTATAAAACCAAGACTTTCTAATTGGTGATGACCTGTGAGAGGGGATCCTTATCTAGCCACTCTGACCTTGCCTTCTCAAACCCCTAGGTCACCGGGGATGTCTCCCCTGGGCCTACCACCCTAAATAGAAAGGGACATCCTATTGAGGTGAAAGTGATAGGATTAGTCTCCAATTACACCAATTTTCTCTCCTTTAACCTTTCATTCTATCAAAGTACAAATTGTGTGATAACATTTTGGCGCCATTGTCGGGGAACACTGAGTCTAAAATGACACTCATTTCGGTAAGCCTTTATCTAGAGAACGTTTCTTACTTACCTGGAGACTCCACTAAGGGTGATTCCCTTATTCCTTTGATTATTTTGAGAAATTTATTTAGCGACTCCATAATCCACAAGGAGGTACAACAACCCTCCCCAATCCTTTAGAAGAAAGCCTCCCTAAAACTCTCCTCCAGTAAAATCACTTTTTGGAGGCAATCTTCCCTTAAACACAATGTCTAGCATTGGAGCTCAAACCGCTATTCCAAACCAAGCCAATAACCAAAGACAATGGTCATCCAATCTTTTCAAACCACTAGACATGACAAATATATCGGGCTACCCTAGGCAAATGCCCCCCAAGTATGAAAAATGGTTGCCCAAGTTGACCATAAATGATGTAATTAGTGCCAAGGATCACATGAGAAATTTTTGGGCATTCTTTCAGCTTCATCCCATTAGTGATGATTTTGAGGACTTGGCTATGAAATTGTTCTCTTCTACCCTCCATGATGGAACAAGTCACTGGTACAATAGTCTTCCTGATGGAAGTATTAAAAGCATGGATACGTTAGAAGAAGTTTTCCTCAAACAAGAGAGTATCAAGGAAGACCCCAACATGCTACTCATAAGGCTGAATAACCTTGTAAAGCATGAGAATGAGACCATTAGAGAATTCCACAACAGGTTTGAAACTTTGTTGCAAAAAATCCCTGTGAGTCATCATCCATATCATAGTTTCCTTCTGTTCATTTATACCAAAGCCTTTACTGGTCAACTAGGGTATCACCTCAGAGATAAAAACCCTCAAACGATCTAAGAAGCCCAAGAAGTAGCCACAAAGATCGAAGACAACCTTTTATCATCCAAAGTTGAACCTTTCTCAGCCCGATGAGTCAAAATGGAGACTAAACCTAAGATAGTCCACAATGTTGAACCTACCTCAGACATTAGTGCTAGCTTGGAAAAGTTGTAGCTGACTGTAGATGGCATGGTAAAAACCCAAGAATTAATGATGAATAGGATTGTCAATCTAGAAAGGACTCAACATCAATCCCCTAGGGTTCCCTACAAGGGTTAATTCCAGAAAGGGAACCAAGTTTTCAGACCAAAAAATGATCAAGAGGTTCCAAATACTTTATCTCCTGCAAATGTAGTGGATGAAAACCCTTGGTGCCTGCAATGCAGTGAGTCACACTGGGAACACGAATGCCCTTACAAAAATGGAGGCCATGACCGAGTAAACATAATGGACCATACCATAAAGGGCCCCCAAATATTCCTTAATGTTTACCCTAAGGAACATCAAAAGGGTATAAAGGAAGAAACCAGGAAGGCTAGGATGGAGGCGATAAATAACTTGGACCAAGAATCAAGAGAGAAGTTGAAGAAACAAGAGTTCCAAGTGTATACTCGACAAAAGAAATTGAACTAAGCTCTCTCTACTAGTCCTGTAGTAGCCCAAACAAGGTCTCCACCCATGAACATTATCCTTCCTAAGAATCCCTCCAAGACTGAAAGAGTGGAGTTAAACTTTGACTTTGAAGGGGCATTATCGAAGATGCATGTGACCGTCCCCTTGAGAGAAGTCATCAAGGTACCATACTTCAAAGAAAGATTTGATAATTTCTTCAAAGGATCAGATGGACCAATGCTATTATGCTACAAGTTGATCACTTTAGGGTCCAGGATGATGAACACCCACCTTTCTTTGTGACCTTATTGATAATAACAAGTGCCTTAACAACTGTATGCTGGATTCAGGGGCAGGTGCCAATATAATGTGTCTAAAGGTCATGCAACAATTTGGCCTAAAGGTCACACAAACTTACAGGAATGTGCGTGGCTTTTAGTCTAGAGCCATACCCACACATGGAGTGATTGAAAATGTGGAAGTATGCCTTGGAAGATACCCCAAGAGAGTAATCCATATGGACATTGTAGTAGTAGATGTCCTAGATGTGTGGGGAATGTTATTGTCCAGGAAATTTGTTGCAATTCTGGGAGACACTCTAGATATGGACCTCACCTATATCAATGTGCCTATGAATGATGGAACAATAAGCTGTCTCCCAAATGTGCCAATGACCAGAATCCATGTGTGAGAAATTAGTGACCACATCAAAAATGAAAAAGCACATGAGCCAACCATAGAAAGTCTTCCTGAGTTTTCTCTTGATGATATGCCTTTTTCTACGGAGGAAGAATTTGATCAGATATAATGGCCGAAGGAATAAGATTATCAGAAACTCCTGAACAAGTATAAAGACAAGGAAGTTGGGGCTATCAAGTTATTAAAGAAAGGAGAAGACAATGTGTTGATCCAGCCATCCCAACAAGAATTTTTCACAGTAGAGTCCCACCCTCCTACCTCTACACCATACACCAGGGTTGTTCAATAAACAACCAAGTTCAAGACCATAGATTACAAAGAGGGGGACACAGTATGGATGTGGGACACAATGAAGGGAGAGCCTACTAATGTCAAAGGAAGTGCACAATTTTGGCTTGGA
The DNA here is from genome assembly GCA_009831015.1 of Picea engelmannii. Classification (NCBI taxonomy): domain Eukaryota; kingdom Viridiplantae; phylum Streptophyta; class Pinopsida; order Pinales; family Pinaceae; genus Picea; species Picea engelmannii. The sequence goes on from ML781493.1 coordinate 137,869, forward strand.
CCCTTCAGAGTTGAAAGAAAGTCAGTCAATGATGCCTAGTATTTGTCTACAGTGGAAGGAAGAAGGTGCCCACTACCAGTTAGCAAGCACCTCCTCAAACCCGATCAGGGGGCAGAGACTGGATTTCACAGGTAAGTGCAGGTAAGTAGTTAGGCATTTTCATTCATTGTATATACCATTTTCATTTCATGATAGAGTATTTTGTATTTCCATTTGTACATATGCTTTCTTTCATTTTTGTACTATATATATATGAGTTGGGGGTGATATCACAACCCCAAATGATTGCTAATAATATTATGTTGATATCAAGCAGGTCACAAGTTATGCCAGATATGTTGAGGTTCTCATGCGCTCTATGGTGAGCACATGTCCCTGAGTTGGAGCCAGATGTTATCCCCTAGCCTAGGGATAACTAAGGAGATTATGTGTTAAGCCATAATATTGGCTCATTACCCCTTAATTGGGGCATATTATATTAGTAATGTTATTTTATTTATGTCAGCTTTAGGCCATTAGTTGTAATTATACCTCCTAGTCTCCTGTATATACCAAGGAGACATTTTCATTTTTAATCATCTGGTACTTGAACATTTAAGTGGTGTAAAAGGAGGTTTCCCCCTTGAAGAGGCTTATTATCTGAAATTATCTCTTTTTCAAGGTGTTGAGTACTTTTTCTGATCTTTTTCTATGCTATATTGATATTTGGTTCTTAACATATGGTATCAGAGCTCAAGGTCTTGGGGTTTCGCTGTTAAATCTTTGACACCTTGGAATTTTCGCTATAACATTTTTTGTACAATGTTTCAGAAGGAACAACTTTGAGGATATTTAGAAGACAAATAAAGGTATGTTGGGTTAAAAATTTAGCTCCTGAAGCCTTGTACTTTCTAAGATACAACCTATACAAGATAGGGTTATGGAATCATCCTGAACTGAGTCATTACAAAATTTTCTCTATAAATTTTTTTCTGTAACGTTTCATACCCTAAAATATGGAGGATATTTACATAAATTAGTAAGGTATCTATGGTAAAAAGGTTCAGCTTCTGGGTCATCTTAAATTTGTAGATACACCCTTTGTAAGATAAGGTATCTGACTAGTCCTATTGACTAGTCTCAAGAAGGTGTTCCAGGTAACAAGATCATAAATTCTTCCTAAATCATCCAAATTGAGTGGGACTGGTTTCATTGGATCATGGACAGTCTGTAGTATTTCTGGTGCGAGTTTCAGAATTTTATATCAATTATTTTGTGCGGGGCACGCTATACAAGTGATATCTCCTGGAAAGGCCAAAAATCAACAAGTTGTGGGGAAGTTACTGTAAATTCCACTTGGCACATCCAATTTTGATTAGACCTATGGAATTGTAGAGAAGAAATATCATAGAACTACATAAGAAAAAATGTTTATACCCAGAAGGGCCAAAATGTTGGAGATACAATAGAAGAAATATTGTCTAGCAGAACCACCTCAAAATCAAGGTTCAAAAGTGACACTTAGACAACATGCCACCAAAAAAGGGAACTTCTACACCAAATAAGCCTCCAGAAAATCCTAGTTGGACTCTTGATGAAGGTGAAGAAATGCGTAGGGACATAAATGAACTACAAAAGAAGATGGATTCAATGGAAGCTATGTTGGATACTAAGATGGATGGTTTAAAAGGGGAGATCATGGAAGAATTGGAAAATTTCATAACAGAGAAGACACCTAAAAGTGCATCCCATAGAATTCATGATGAGGACACAAGGAAGGTGAATCAAGAATGGAGAAACTCCAACTTTGGTTTGAAGAACAACCACATTCCTAAGATTGATATGAGGAAGTTTGATGGCAAGGACCCAATCACATGGATACTTCAAATGGAGCAATTCTTTGATCTCCATAATGTGCCACACACACAAAGGTACAAATTCCTTCTTTATATTTAGAACCTAATCAATTTGTATGGTATCGATGGATTTGTTCTCACAAATCACTTGTTGGACAATTTTCATGGAAGAAATGATAGCACACTATGAGGATACAAGGAGCAATACCTTCTTTAGCCAATTGATAAATCTCAAGCAAAAGGGTTCAGTTACTGAGCACATTGAGAACTTCCAAAGATTGAATATAAAGGTA
>ML781493.1:143061-166335 GCA_009831015.1 Picea engelmannii
TGTCCCTCAAGCAAGCCAAGAATGATAATAAATTATCACCAAAGTACTATGGCCCTTATAAGGTGTTGCAAAAGATTGGTACTATGGCATACAAATTGGAGCTGCCTACATCTTCACGAGTACACCCAGTTTTCCATGTTTCACGCTTAAAGAAGGTTATAGGTGACAAGATCCCAGTTCAAACTATATTTCCAGAACTTGACGAGGAAGGAAAAATCATATTGGAGCCTAAATCCATCACTGACACAAGAATTTGCCAGCTGAGGAATAGATTCATTTCATAGTATCTCATTAAATGGAGGAAACTACCGACTGAAGATTCCACTTGGGAAGATGAGTCTTTTATACAGAAGCATCCAGAGTTACTCAAGCATTGCAAACAACACTTGTCTCAAGGGGAGGGGCATGTTAAGCCCTAATATTGGCTCATTACCCCTTAATTGGGGCATATTATATTAGTAATGTTATTTTATTTATGTCGTCTTTAGGCCATTAGTTGTAATTATACCTCCTAGGCTCCTATATATACCAAGGAGACATTTTCATTTTTAATCATCTGGTACTTGAACATTTAAGTGGGGTAAAAGGAGGTTTCCCCCTCAAAGAGGATTATTATCTGAAATTATCTCTTTTTCGAGGCATTGAGTACTTTTTCTGAGGTTTTCTATGCTATATTGATATTTGGTTCTTAACATTATGTCTCGAGGCAACAGGTCCTAGACATGGAGTACCGAGAGCTAGATAGACTTGAGCATGGCCCTGGAGGGCTCATCCTTTTCTTCTTCAGTGCCTCCACTTTGTCAGTAGTAGAAACATCCATCACATCGTCCTAGTCTTGCAACATATATGGGTCTTTCTCCATGAGGTAATGATTCTGGGTATCATGGTATGTGTCACTTTGATCCTCAAAACTTCTGAATATTTGCATTTAATTATTTTTGCTTCTAACGTGTGCTTTGACCTTATGACTTTCCACTTGACCACACCTTGGGGGAATGACAGGATGCCCTAGTAAGCTGGTTCCCATAGGTTTTGAGTTGCCATTGGGGGATTCACGAGAGGTCATTGTCTACTCCCACCATACTTACCACCTTTCATCTTTTTCGCGCTCATCCATCCCATTACACTGGTCTGGGCAGTGGGTTGGATAAATATCTAAGGGTTGTACCTTACCTTGTGGGAAGAAGGGTATAAAGGCCCAAAGGGTAAAAGTAGATGCCAAAATCCAAAATCCAAAAGCCAAAAGAATGAAACCTTGAGATTCTTTGCCCAAGGATCCCCGAGAAAAAAATAAAAAGATTTTCAACAAGAAACAGAGGGACCCGTCAAAAAATAATAAATCAATACCTAGTTGGAGCATAGGGGGTCTCATCACGAGCCAACCTATTGGGTCCATGGGAATGTAGCGATATGAAACTACCAATGGCTGGTCACCATGCCAGGGTAGTGGCTCTTGGTGGCATAGCCAAGAGAAAGGGGGTCTCTTCACGAGCCATCCTTCTCATTTCCGTGAAATGCTTGTGGGTAAAATTAACACCACTGGTCACCATGCCAGGGCCGTTTCCCCTAACTAGCCTCTTGAAAGAAAAAAAAAAAAAAGAATAAAATACAAAAGGCATGAATGGGCTTGGAAACATTTGCATCCATGATAAGGTGCAACTCAACCTCTTTAGAGGCACCCACAGGTAAGCCATACATTTCCCTGCTATCACTGCACCCATTGCCCAAATATCCCTTACCACCACATCCACTCACATGGCTTGGATTTGACTTCTCCCGGGAACATCCCACATCCAATGAGCATTAGCCCATTAGGAAATCCTAGCACCCCCTCCAAACTTAGCTTGCAAATTAGCATAGTGTCTTTGAGCACTTGTCCAGGTAAAAGGGGTTTCATGCCCATGTTTAAATAACTTGATGATTTGATGTGATTGACATTGCTCTGATCCATGTGATTTATGATCCCATGGAGGGCGTATTTTTTGATGTTGTAGGGCCACACCTGATGGACAGGTACATATGGGGAGATTATTAGTTTGAACCTCCATAGGGGTAAAATCCCACTTGATGGATTCTGAGACCCCAATTAGGTGCAGAGACAGATCATGAGATTGCACCAGAGAGAGAGGATGACGTTTCACTGGGGGAAACCTGGTAGGATTGGACCCAGGGAGGTTGTGCCCTTTCCACCATGATATAGGCCTTGGAAGGCCCATGACATCACCCAGGTCACCCAACATTTTGGATGTTTTGGAGGCAGTTGTGTGCCAAGTGGCATGTGTGGCAGGTTCCTGAGGCCAATGAGGCCTAATGTTTTGCTCTTGGAGGCCAACGTTGCCCAAAAAGGCCCTAACGTCACCCTAAAAGGGAATGATGTCACCTTTACAACTTATTTTAGGGTTTAATTATGACATTTAATGTAAAAACTGGATATTATGCGTAACAGGCCATGTTAGCCTTTTTGACCTAATTCTGGTTTTTGTAATTGTATAAATAAAGGGAAAATGACTCTTATTTTTCATCATCTTTCACTCACACTTGTGAGGACTAAAATTTGCGCCCTCCTTAGGGTTTCTTGGCTGAAATTTTAGGTGCACTTGTTGAGGAAGGCTAAATTTGGATTGTTTCGAAAAGCTTCTTGGTGGATGTGTTCAACTAGGGATTTTCTTGATTATTCTTGATGAATGTAAGCAATATTTCTACAATTCTTCTTAATTGAATGGTTATAGTTTTATTTATGTTGCATTTACATTCAAGATTATGAGATTTCTTGATTAAACCCTAGGAAGACTAGCACATGTATTGTCCTAGCTTTAAAAGCCTTCACCTACTATCTCTTGTCAAAAGGCCATTTTTCTTGAAGCATTTGCTAGGGTCTTGCCATTGCAACACCCTAGTCTTACTTGCTTCATCTTAGCTGATTTTGCTTCATCATTGAGTTAGAGAGGGAGGAAATATACTAAGGCGTAGGGTTACCTACACCTTATTAGCTAGTTTCCCCTTAGGGTTTGATTATTGACTCCATTTTCCCTAAAAGCACTAGTATAAGTCCTCTTTTGAGCAATTGATCAAAACAAATATCAAAACCTATTCTTTGAGCATCCTACTAACCATTTCTAACCTTAGGATAGCCTAACCTACTAGCAATATTGCTGATGTTACTAAAGTAATCTACAGTCATTAAATGCAACATAAAAGCTCATAAAGGCAATTGAAACGGCTGATTTATACATTGTCTTATTTGCTTCTATCAAATGCTAGTATTATGATTTCAATGGTTAATGATTCTTAGTCATTTTGGAGCTCTTTCAAGGAATTTAATGTGAAGTATTGTCCGATAAATATTGCTGTTATAATTTTCTGTTTACTTCATCATATTCAAAAAATTGATTTTATCGGGAGATTCTATGGTTTTATGAAGTGCTAACCAACAAGTGTACTTGCAAATATATATAGTTTCTTTTTGCTTTGTTCCAGGAAGGTACACTTTGATACATTATCATTGCATTGGTTATAAAACTAGGACTTCTTGATCAGTGATGACTTGTGAGAGGACATCCTTATCTAGACACTCTAACCTTGCCTTCTCAAACCCCTAGGTCACTGAGGACGTCTCTCTTGGGCCTACCACCCTAAATAGAAAGAGACATCCTATTGAGGTGACAGTGATAGGATTAGTCTCCAGTTATGCCAATTTTCTCTCCTTTAACCTTCCCTTCTATCAAAGTAGAAATTGTGCATTAACAAGCTATTGTTATTTTAGGAATTTGACTTTTAAGTGATAGTCAAACCAGGGAAGTTGAATGCAGGACCTGATCACCTTTCAAGGGTAACGAATGGAGAAGAACCTACCAACTTAGAAGACAACTTCCTTGATGCCCAATTATTTTCAGTCCAAATAGCTGATGAATATTTTGCTCATATTATTGAATAATTGAGTACAAGGACTGCACCACAAGAGTTTAACACCATGCACAGGAAAAATCTGGTAGTCAGAGCTGCAGACTATAAACTGATTGCAGGAAATTTATACAAGATGGGTGCATACAAAATTTTGAGAAGATGTGTAATAGAACATGAAAGGCCTAGGAATTTGGCACAAGATCATGAGGGAATGGCATGAGGACATTATGCAAGAAAAGCTGTCGCGCAGAAGGTATTGCGTGTAGGACTCTGGTGGCCAACAATTCTAAGGAATATTGTTAGAGATGCGATTTATGTTAGAGGGTTGGTAAACCTAATAGAAGGGATGATATGCCCCTAAGACCACTAGTAACTTTGCAAGTATTCGAAAAATGGGCAATAGATTTTGTAGGAGCAATTAATTCACCAACAAAAATATAGGGAGCGAGATATATCATTACTGCAATAGAATACTTAAAAAGATGGGAAGAAGCAGCACCAGTCAAAGAAAAACTTCTTGTTTGAACAAGTGATCACTAGATTTGGCTATCCAAGAATATTGATGAGTGACCAAGGCACTCACTTTATCAACAACACTATCAAGGATATGACTGAGGAGTTTGAAGTCTATCATCAGAAGAATACACCATACCATCCTCAAGAAAATGGAACAATAGAAGTCTTCAATAAGATCTTGGAGAATGCTATGAGAAAGATCTGCAATGTCAATAGGGATGATTGGGACTTGAAAATACCAGCAATACTACAGGCTTACAAGACTACATGCAAGAATCTCACAGGACAGACACCATTCATGTTGGTGTATGGAAAAGAAGTAGTGGTTCCACTGGAATTATTGGTACCCAGTCTGCGCGTAGCAATAATTACCAACATGACAGGAAGAGGCGTAGTAAAGGAAAGACTCAATCAACTAATGAAGATGGAAGAAGAGGGGATTCTTGTAGGATTTGACCAAGAGGTACATAATGCAAGAGACAAATCTTGTTATGACAAAGATATCAAGAGGAAGATTTTTAAGGAGGGAGATCTAGTCTTGCTTTATGACAGTAAATTTCTTTAGCATCCAGGGAAATTCAGAATGCATTGGCTAGTGCCCTATGAAGTAAAGACTGTCACAGATGGGGGATATGTACAACTGAAATACTTGGGAGCCACATAACTGAGAGGAATGATCAATGGGAGTCGACTAAAACTGTATAGGGAAAATCAACCTCCTAGAAATTAAACCTTATAGTGTAGTAAGAAAACATGTACATAATGTATTATAGTAGAAGTTAAAAAAAAATAAAAATAGAAAAGACAAAAAATACAAAAATACTGGAAAATACAACGCGCAACATAAAGTAGACTTAGCCCGACGAAAGGGAAATGTCCGCACATAACATACAGGTGACACACTGTGCACTAAGGAAAGGTTATAGAAAAAATATGCCGTGCACTCAAAAAATCTCAGCGCGTTGGAAAAGGGACCAACGATAAGAAAAAGAGGAAATATGAAAAATGAAGATTAAGGTAAAAAGGCACCAATTGGCAACAATGATGAAATTAAATGAATTGTACTCATAAAGTGCCATTGCATTAATCACAGCTAGGGAAGCTACTTCGAGAATCTTCATGAAATTTCCTATATAAAGGGTAAACACGGGTAACATAAGACTCATTGTAAAATCATGAAATTACAGAGAGATAGAGCATGCATAGCATAAGTTACTTAACAAAGGATACAAGGCGAATGAGTTGGGACCTATTCAGAAAAAAACTAACCAGTACCCATGATGGAACCACCAAAAATGGGTGCACTGATCCAAGTAGGGAGGAAAACTAAAAGAAACATTAGAGCACCACAAGAAACAACGAAAGCCGAACACGAAACCATACAGACCGAGGAATTTTTCGACGTGGATGCAATTCCTTCACCACATGAAGAACCAATAAAACCTACACCAGTGGTGGAAGAGATACAAGCTCCATTGGAGTTGGCCATGGAATTCAATCCACAGAACGATGCATAGGGTCACACTGCAGATGATGCATGAAACCCACATAAAACTGTGACGACCGAGGGAGCCCAACAAAAAAATGGCGAATCCATCGTGCGCACAGAGGTTGTAGTGCCCAAACCACACAGAGCAAAATATACACGGAAACAAGAGGGTTTGGTGAAAGAAATCACCAATTAGCTAGAATCTGATGTGGAAAGGAGACAGAGGGAGGCAGGGACCTCAAGCCATCATCCAAGAAGAAAGGGAAAACAACCCATGGCATGGTCCTCACGTAGACAACCTGATGCAACTATCGTACTTCTATGCATTCCAGAAGAAGTGAAAACCACACCAACACTCCTGAATGCAAATATTCGGACCACGATGTGGCTGACGCTTGAAAATTCCTCGAGTTTGCACAACAGGTGTACCTAGACAACATAGGGACAACTACCTTTGGAGACCCAATATTACAACCAAAGCTATGGGTAGATGATCGTGCCAACACAGGGATTCTAAATCTTCTTGAGATTCACCATTTTGGAAGGGAAAGAGGTAAACAACTGCGTCAAGGAGTTTATGGCGGTCCTCCGTGAAGGATTCCTATGGTTGGAACATCCCATCTCAATAGACGTAGAGCTTATATCACTCATCACAAGTCTACCATTAATGGGTGAGAACCCCACACGATACCTTGATGACAAATCAAAGGAGAAAGCCTTGGATGAGGAGATGAAGAAAACCTATGGTACATAGAGGGGCTCATGCAGGATCATAATCAAAAGGATCAATGATGCAACAACAAGGATGGACACCAAACTCATGGCCTACAAAATGCTCAAGAAATGCCACAAGGAGGAAGTCCCTATCGAGATCGTCGCAACTACATCATGGTGCGCTAATGGAACTTCTCTCAGCTGGGCCCCCTATTTGTTAAAGTTATTCCTCAATGACTACAAAGATGTGCAAGACTTAGGGACATAGTTCCACTACTCATGGCTATTCATGTTGATTGTGCAGATGGGGTGGAGGGAGCCCCCATACTCCCACTTCTGTGACTGGATAAGTCGTTGTCGCGCAGTGTGGTACACATCATTGGGGAGCAACTCGAACCCCAAGCATAGAAGTGCCAACATAGGTACATTTTCCAGGTACTTTAGTGAAATACAAGAGAGTATTGTAAATACTTGAGAATTACTCTAGACATCATTGCATAGTACATGGACATAGGCATCTTCTGAGCGATGAGGCACAACATGTGGATTCAAGTGTGCAAGGATCCAGGCAAGGAGTGGCTACAACTAAGGTACTGAATCAATGAAGATGATATAAAGATGTCCATGAGAGATTGGAATGATGACTAGAGGATTCCAGTCCTAACCCAAGAAGTGCCTAAGGGTACATAAGTAGACACCGCTGCGCCCAAGCAGTTGACGAAGTCGGGGAAACCCAACCAAAAGTCAGCTCAATGGAAGAAGGGGAGTGCGCCGAAAAATAATACACATAAAACACAAAAGGACATTGCCTCACAATAGAAAGAAAAAGGAGCGGGGGATATTGCGACGCATGGAACCCCCTCATCATCCACTCCACAAGAGACGACCCCGCCTAAGAGGCCAATCATACATACATGAGGTTTGTGCAAGACGGAAAAAATGCACAAACAAATCCTAGAATATACGATCACCAAGGATGATGTAGACCTTATGGCAGAAACAATGTAGGACTGTGCAATGAAAGACTTTGAAGAAGCCCATCACCAGAGGGGAAAAATACAAGATGACCTGGAAGGAGTAAAGTAGGTCCTCGAGCAGATTAGGACAACATAGAGGCCTGAAAGGGGAATATAATTCTTCCCCAAAGCAGAAACAATAACAATGACCAGGACTGCGCCGAACAAGGAGGATATTGTTTAGAATATCGCCCAAGCGAGTCCAATTTTTAGATTGACAACTGATATGCTGCAAATGGATGAAACTGCAACATATATGCCATTGAAATATTTGGTGCAAGTAGAGATGGTATTAGCAATAATACCTACCAAGGTACTGTAGAGACTCTAATTCAATTTCATGGAGGAGATACAATCACACGCAAGAACAGTTGCAACAGAACTATAGGAAACAAGAGATGGAAAAGAAGCCTTGGAGCTGGTGATCGAACATGTCAAGTTTGAAACCAGGGAAGAAAAGTAGCACGCATAAAAAATTGAACAGGGGGTGACAACAGTCTACAATCACATCCCTAACAACATGCAGACTGAGAAATCAAGTGTAAAGGAGAAACTCAAACTTATTTCCCAAACCATTGAACATTATAGGCAACATATTGAGGAATTAAAGGAAAAATTGACCCCTACAACTCCTCTCGAGGTGAGGGAGTAGAGGAAACAAGAAGCTGCACTCTAAATAGAAGCAATTGAGGAACAAGTCAACGTAGCAGCATGACTGTTTGATAGAGTGACGCAGTTCTGGATAACCTTGGATGAAGATGAGAAGGTCCAACAATGGAACCAAGAAGAGGAAAGGATAAGTACAACCATGCAAGATCTCAAGAATAGACAGAAAACAATGAGAATCACAGAGCACCTGAAATGTAATTAGGACTTAAAGAAGATGTAGGTAGATCTAAAAGCTACGCAGAAGAAAAAACATGAGAGACAGGCGGAGATAGAACCCCTCCAAGAGAAAGTAGCGCAGATAATCGTGCAGTTGGAGGAGGAAACGAAGAACATGGTGCAAGCAAAGAAGGAGTGCACAATAATGATACAAGAGGAGGTCACAACCCAAACACTAGAGGCACTAAAAAAAAGAAGCCGTGCAGTTCCAAAACAGAGGAAGGGGACTTGCAGACAAGTTCCACAACCTAGAAGAGGTTTTCCAGGGAATGCGGAATGCCTAGGTGGCTCGGGACGAGCCACATGTCACTGTTGGGGGCTTGTTGGGCGCCGACCTATTTTGAGGAGATGCTATTTTTGGAGGAAAAACCTAGAATTAGAAAAGTACAGCTGGAAGGAAAAGTAGCACGTGCGAGGGAAACCTACATGCAAAGGAGGAAAGCATGAAAGGTGTGCATGCAGGAAAACCTAACCACATTAGGGTTATGGTTTTTGTAAGAGATTGTAATGGATGATAATCCAAAAATAAGTATAAATAAGTACCTAGGAGGTCTAGGTTGAGGTTCCGAAGTTTGGTAATGATTAGTGAGAAAAACTACTGTAAGATCTGATACCAGTTTTGTAAGTTGTTGATTTGTAGGAGAGTCAAGCAACTAGATCTCAAGGGTTAAATCACAGGCTGACGATCCTGGTGCGATCTAGTCATCCTCACAGGGATTGTGGAACATGTTTTACGATAGTATGAACATAGTTGTAATGCATGCAACGCCATCTATTACAGAACCATAATAAAAGAGCCTAAGATCCAGATCTTTGTGGATGTATCCCAAGAGGTGGTGAACCATGGTAACACCTGTGTAATGTGTTTATTGCATAAGTACTTTCTGTAAGTAGTTAGTTGATGAATGCATATTTCTGTGAGATCCATCAATTCTTAGATTTGTTATATTGCATGTAGAGACTTAATTTATGAATGGATCTAAAGAATAATAGAAGGAACTACCAGATCAAGGCTTAAGAAGATGAAATGAATTCCCAGATCCCCACTCTTTTCCAGATTGCAAGCATCTGATCATTGTAGTCACCCATAGAACTATCTTGGGTGATATTGTGCAGTACATAACATGTGTTGTGTTGCCTTCTGGTTTACCAGGAGGGATGATATTTTTAGAGGGCTTTGTTGGAAGCTTGTTCAGATCTGAACCTAGGTCAACCCAAGAAGTAGGAAGAGAGAGTAGTAACCAACACATATTTATACACTTATGTTACAAGGAAAATCTCTCTATGGCTAGGGGAAAACCACAACAGATAGAATGACACCTAAAAATCATCTCTAATCTCAAGTATTCTATATAAATGAAATTCTTACAAGAGAAGGCTAGAATCCTACCTCATCCGGATGTCCGAAGAAGACCACTGTTGAGAAAGCGACCCAAATATTTACACCTGCAACTTGTCTTCAACAACCAAGATACATAAGCATGTGGTAATGATATATAATGTTAGCATATAAATCAACATAATCGATTAACACACATAACAAATATGCCCATGGAAAGAAACACAAATATTTGCAAGATATCAATTGGATGAGAAAATAGTATTTCTATTAATGTAATCAACATATGTACATAGGTGACAAACTTCTGCAACGACACATATTAGAATAGAGAAACTAAGTCCCTACAGCTTGGCCTCCACCACTTCAATTCTCCACAAAGGAAAGCTCACATGTAGGAGTCAATGAGGTTCTCCATCACAAGATAGGAAGAAATTGGGGGACTGAACACAAAAGTTCATAATTTCAAGGATAAAGGGATGTAGACTCAATTGAGGTGAAATTTCTCCAGAGTTTCTTTGTGTGTATATCCAAGGCTTGGATATGGCTCAATTTATAGCCTCCAAATGGAATTTAAGGGTCGAGTCGGAGCGTTTCTAGTATATAGAAGGTCAAGGATCATAGATCCCGTGACATGCCACAAAAACCTGACGCATTTTTTATTTTTTGAGTGCCAAACCCGATGTATGTGGGATGTAATGGAGCATACTACATACATATGTGAGATGTATAATTGGGAGGTCATGTACATGGACAAAAGTGTGTATTTTTAGCTCCGGAGTGATAAAAAAAGGGGAAATGAAGTCCACAGAGGGAAATGGAAGGCCATCCAAGCAAGATGCATGTAGTGTGGAAAAATATACTATAATAGATGCCCCCTAATGTGTGAGGCCAGAGGAGTATCCGTGATGGCTGAAATACATTATAATTCCCAGAAGTGGAGTAATGAAGACTCACCTAGAAGTACTAGTTACTCATGAGAATATTACAGTCCACAATGACTTTGTCCACATGGCTACTAATCCGACTTACACTGCAGATCCATGTGGATATATATCAAACAGTTGTTCATGGCCATGAATAGGCAATACAAAGTGGACATATGCCATAGGATTTCATAGTCACAAACAAGACACAATGGAGTCCAATCTCAAAATCAATCGATGATATATCTACACAATGTAGTACAATATGATCTTCCATGATCACTGGAGTCATATAGGTACTGGTCCAATGAAAGACAACAATAGATATGGGGTGCTGCTACTACAAACTGGAGGTATTCTACACTATCTGCCGAAGGTGCAATTCTACATTATGTGAATAAATGAGTTGAAGTCGAACACAATGAGATTTCGTTTGATTACTGATCATTGAGGTATACCATTAACAAACGTAAGAAAACCCACTGATAATGAAAGTAGGTGTCAAGGCACCGAGTACATTCAACAAGTGTTAACAAGAGTGGTGAGGTTGAACACTTGAAGAATCCATCGATCGGGAGACACTGATGTATTCCCATCTGTCAATGGTGGGAGAACCTACCACTGATGATTGCAAGCCTCTAGGTGTTGATATTATGGTAGCTATGGGAGGTATTTACCTCCACATGTAACCATGACAAGAATAGAATATTCCAGGAAGTAAAAATAAACCCTAAAGCATTGGATATAAACCTAGAAGACAAGTCAGCCAAAGGAAATATTTAATATTAAGTGTTTATCCTCCAGAATGAGAAGTCGGTCCAGATAGTTCATGAAAAACAATATAAATATAGGAAACTAGATCTCGTTTTTCACCTCACCTCTCATAACTGTATAAGGCCAGTGGTGCACAAATTTGAAGAGGAGCTGCAACTGCAACTGCTGCAATTGGCAGATTTTGGTTTTGACTTGAACTTTCTCTTGGTTATGGTTTGGACTTTCTGCTTGGCCTTTGGTTATTCTTTCTTGGTGCGCTAGCCCTAGAGGGAGGTGCACTACCTTGATTGGCTATTAAGTCTAGGGTTTTATTCTAGAACCATTCTCTGTCAAGGTTAAGGTGCTCCGGGGGGGGGGATTCGACCTATGGTTGGGTGACAATATTTCTATATTGTCTATGGTTAAATGAGCACACCTATTATTTCTAACAGGTTATGGGCCCACACTATCTTCAGACATTCTAATTGCTGGAAGATAGATTGCGAGGATTTGCTCAGTTATAGTTGCAGTTGCAGCCAGTTTTTGCTGTAGTAATGAAACCCTAACCCTCTTGTTGAGGCACCTTAAGTGAAGAGATTAACCTAATTTATGGATATCCTAGTGTGCCTTAACCTAGCACACCTACTGGTACTCTCATCAAGCTAAGACGTCAAGTTTGAGTTTTTGGTCAAAGTCAAAGGTTGACCAAGTCAAAGTAGTCATGACTTACTCTATGAAGTCATAAAACAAGTTAGAAGGGGCTTCTAACTTCATAGCATGGAAGGCAAGGATTGATCTCATCCTTGCCAAGAATAAAGTGTTGGATATTATGAAAGGAAATATCGTGGAACCACAATTTGAAGAAGGAAAAGAGAAAGAACCTCAGAACGTTGCATTTATGGAGAAGTTCAAAGACAATGACATCAATGCCATGAGTATCATAGTGGACTCTATAAAATACCACTTGATACCCTACATCTCTCATTTTGACTCATCTAAGAATATGTATGATGCCCTAACTAACCTCTTCTCAGTCAGAAACATTGGAAAAGTAATGAGTTTGAAGAATGAGCTATGTGACATGAAAATGAATGATGATGATAACATAACATCATACCTTGTGAGAATATCTTAGTTAAGATATCAACTACAAACAATTGTAAGATAAGAATCAAACTTGAAGAAACCTAGAAGAAGTAAAAATAGAAACAAGTCAACAATCAAGAGGAAATTAGAATACATGTGACACTTTGCAGAAGGCAATAAGGATGCAGATGAAAGCATGGAATATCTTAGATGGAGGGAGCCAATTATATAATTCCAAAAGAAGAGCATGCATTCATGCATGAAGCAAGGATTAGGAGGGAGACAATCCTAAATAATCTGATCCATTGAAGTATCTATCCATGTTCCCATTGATGGTAGCAGCCATGAAAAGCAACACGTGTTCAATTTGACTTTAGAAGAAGTCTTCTTCAAGAAGCCTTAAAGTATCCTTGGTTGTCCATTCACATCCATGATCCTATGATGAAAGGAAGAAGTTGGAATCTTCAGAGTATGAAATATATAGAAAAACTCCATGAACCCAAGAGCTAAAGAGAAACACGAGGAAGAACATGAAGATTCCAAGAGAGAAAGAAAAACCAGAACAACAAATCATTATATCAAGAATCAAAAGACCACCAACTTGGTTTGAATCCACTAGAAGCAATCAAGCATAAGAAATGAAATTTGTGATGAATAGAAGCATTGTGAGATTCAAAACTAGAGGTTCTCCCAGATGGAGGGAGAAGACTATGATGACAACTTGTTCTTGTAAACCATATATATCTCTATCTGAGCTATTATATCTCTTACAGTATCCATGGATTGAAGTTTACATTAGTTGGTTATAAAATATTGTTCTCCCAATAGAGCACTTGAGGAAGAATCTTATGCAAATCAATCTCAAGGTTTTGAGGTATACCATAAAGAGACCCATGTATTCATATATAAGAAGACCTTGTATGGATTCAAATAACTTGATACATAGTATCTCATGCACAACAAAAGCGTGGTGAAAACTTTATATAACAAAGATAATGTATTAGAATGGTTACTCAGAAGTCCAGGATGATGGATTGCTAATCCATGACAAACTCTCACGATGACATAAGAAGTGCTACTTGGATATGTTCAAGTTTGAGCCTTGCCACGATGTCATGAGCTAGCAGGAAACACAAGTGTTGAATCCAACCATGATATATTTATTGTAATATGAAGCCTTCAGAGAAAACCAATGTTCCAGATAGACCGAAGTACATTAAGATCAAGCATTACATTCTTCATGATGAAGTCCAAAAAAGAGAAGTGGTTCTCTAATATATCCCCACATATGAGCGGATAACATATATTTTGGTAAAGCCTCTGGCTAAGATGAAAAATATTACGTACTCAAGAAAACAAGATGGAGCTCGTGGAGGCGAATTCCTTCTTGAAAAGGAAGAGATTAATCCTAGGTTGGGAGGGAGAACTGATGTGTTATTGATTTATGGACAATCATTTTTTAGTTCAAAAAATGGTCTAGGATGAGTAGTTCCTTTCCAGTTCAGAAAGTGGTTTGAGATTTCTGACAGACATGGATTTTCCAGTTCGGAAAATGGTCCAGATCAGAGAGTCATTTTTGTAATGGAAATGTTCTGATAGATTGTTGATGTACCATAGATAGTGATTCCCCTTGTGGCCAATGTGGGGGAATGGTATAGGACAATCATTCTTATTGGTAGTCACTCTGAGTAGTGGTCAAGTAGAATGGTCCACCTCGCCGAACAATCATTCTTTCGAAGTTCACAGTTGTGAGTAGTTTCAAAGAATGGTCTGTTTTGGAGATTGGTGCAGTACAATCATTTCCATTAGGAAATGGTCCAGACAGTCATTCTCTAGGGTAGATTCATTCTCTCCAGGTTGCAATATGTTTAGTGCCAGAGGAATGGACCAATTAGGTGAATGGTCCAGGTTTAGTAATCAGGGACATACATTCCCTAGGGCAGACTCATTCTATCTAGGTTGCACTATGTTTAGTGCTGGAGGAATGGCCCAGTTAGGTGAATGGTCCAGGCTTATAAATCAGGGACAAATATTTTTCTATGCTTGAGAAGAATAGTCCATATATCTCATGGATGATGTTTTAATTTGTGAGGGTATATGCTCTTCCATATATCACGGATGTGAGTGGAAGAATGGCCCAGATGACTTAATTTATATCATGATACTGTTTTCTGTGTAGGTTGATATCAGATGATATGATTTCTATGGAGACCGTATTTCTTTGGACAATAGATGTATGCTACTGTGGTGGATGTGTTCCACTAGTTGTGACTATGTGTCACTGATTAAGTAGTTGTGTGATACTTGGTTTGGTAGTGTACCACTAGATTGTAGTTGTATACTACTATGGATATACACAGTTGTGTTCTATTGAATGAAATTGTTCTGATTGCCATGTAGAATATCAATAGTGATGAAAATGATTATCATCTAGATGGATAGTCAGTGTGCTTGTGGACAGACATACTCTAGGAAGAGAATGGTCTAGACATAACATATTTCTAGTGGACAGGTATTCTCTCTGTGGTGAATGGTCTAGGCTAATAGTTTGTTGACATGTCATGGACTAGTATTTTCCTAAGGCATAGATTGTGGTCTGATTAAGAAAATGGTTCAAGACTGACATTTTCTAAAGCATATAGGTGAGATGGATCTCTATGGTACATATGACTTGATTAGAAAATAGTCCTAGACTCACATTCCTATAGGAATGGTCTCTGTAGTCCATGGCGTAGATTTTAACATCCATTGGGACAACCATTCTTCTAGGACGTATGTCCAGATCAGAAGAATGATCCTTGTATCACTCTATGGAGTGAGTGACTTATTCAACATCATACTTGATTACTCAGATGGAATATGGCTTCGAAAGATGATGCAACTGATTCTATCATATGACAATATTAATGGAGCTTGTGATCTAATCATGAGATAGCTTGTACGACTATGATGATGCTAACGGTTGAATGGTATGTTTATGCGCAAGACCATTGCCTTCAATACCTCCCTAGCTGGGAGGGAGTGTTGATATTATGGTAGCTATGGGAGGTATTTACCTCCACATGTAACCCTGACGAGAATAGAATATTTCGGGAAATAAGAAGAAACCCTAAAGCATTGGATATAACCCTAGAAGACAAATTAGCTAAAGGAAATATTTAATATTAAGTGTTTAGCCTCCAGAATGAGAAGTCAGCCCAGACAGTTTAGGAAAAACAATATAAATATAGGAAACTAGATCTCATTTGTCACCTCACCTCTCATAACTGCATAAGGCTAGTGGTGTGCAGGTTTGAATAGGAGCTGCAGCTACAACTGCTACAATTGGCAGATTTCGGTTTTGACTTGAAATTTCTCTTGGTTATGGTTTGAACTTTCTTCTTGTCCTTTGGTTATTCTTGCTTGGTGTGCTAGCCCTGGAGAGAGGTGCGCTACCTTGATTGGCTATTAAGTCTAGGGTTTTCTTCCGGAATCATTCCCTATCAAGGTTA
The DNA here is from genome assembly GCA_009831015.1 of Picea engelmannii. Lineage (NCBI taxonomy): Eukaryota > Viridiplantae > Streptophyta > Pinopsida > Pinales > Pinaceae > Picea > Picea engelmannii. The sequence continues at coordinate 159,180 of ML781493.1, forward strand.
AGGTGCTCAGGGGTGGATTCAACCTATGTTTGGGTGAAAATATTGCTATATTGTCTATGGTTAAATGAGCACACCTATTATTTCTAACACTATGTACTCGTAGGAATCTAGATCTTGATTCCAGAATAGATGAGATAAATTCGATGGAAGGAGACCTGTTGAAACGAGAGCATTAAGGCATCTCTCATCATCCAACACGAGGTACAATGAAATAGCTTGATAATTAGGAGGATCTCAGATGAATAGGATGTTCACGAACCAATGACCATGTGTGTCTCTCGCATGCACCAGATGCAAGTAGTGTAAGAAAGAGACCATTTAAATAACAACCAATGAGGAAAATTATCGACAAAAGCGAGGAAAGCACCAATAGGGATAATGGAATCCAAGAGACTACATGAATCCCAATGTGTGAATAGATTTATTTCCATTGAGCACAAGGGAAACCCCCCAGTCAACAACCAATGAGGAGATGTCATCTATTGGGTTCAAGGTTACCTACCAATGATGAAAGTAGGCCCAACGTGCATGGTAGGACAACGACTTCATGTGATTCTAAGATACACTGAGAGTATGGACGACATGAAAAGTCAATAGTTTTGAGGAGTGGCCGACATAGGCTTTATAATTCCTTTGAAAAAGAGCATGAGATAGATGGATAACTCAAGAAGCATAGAATTAACACTAATCATTGACAAAATTTTGTGACGCAGGAGGCATCGACAAACTCTCCATAGGGATTGAAAGAATAACCAGTCGAAGGAGTAGAATCTAAGTAACGAGCTCAACTTTCTAAGGTCATGCTAAACCCAAAACTTGGATGAAATGGACTCAAGAGTTTGTGCTCTATTCAAAGGCGACATGACTATTTTCGATAGGAGATAATATTATTTTCCCGCCCGTCTTTTTTTGTTTTTTGTTTTTTCATAGTAAAATAAATGCTATGATATAGGAGAGAAAATGAGTGTCACAGATAAAAAACTAGTTCCAAGCAATGTAATGTACCTATGCTCAATGCAGGGAAGTGGATGTGGGACATGGACACTCGGGGGGATGTTTCCTCTATGGGTAAAGGGATGTCAAGTTACAAAGGATATATAGAAGGCACTGCTTGGCTAATGTTGGTAATTGTTGGGGAAAAAGGGCTTATAACGAGAAAGTGAGAGCTAACATTAGGCTCATTAATGCAAGGAGGATAATGGGATACAATTACAAATTAACTCAAAAGTTTCCCTTTTCATAGATGTTAGTCCCCTAGGCCTGAAAAAGTATAAAATAATACCTAGGAGAACTATTCTAGCTAATGGCGACTAGAGTATTCACTTTTCGTAAATAGTCTACTTGGTTTGGAAAAGGGTTAAACTTATACCAAATAGACATCCTTTCAAAACCATTTAACGAGTGTGAAACAAACGAGTTCACTCATTAATATTTTCATTTTTTGGAGTCTGAAAAGCGATTAACTAAGACTCTAGGATGTTGTTCTAAGAAACATATCATGGGGGAGGCTAGGGCTCCCATGCATGTCTTCTGTCAAAATATAGCAATTCAATGGTCACTAACACAAGCTTGGGAGAACCCAAAACTTGTCAACCCGAGGAGGATGAAATACTTGTAGAGGATCCTTCATCTACAATACATCAACGAACGCCCATTATTTGGAACGGTGCAAAAGAAGGAAGGTGAGGCTCTACAAGATCATTCCAATCAAAGGAAATCATCCTAGGACATGGAGGGAGCGTACTCAGAGAGAGTGGAATCCTCCCTTGTTCTGAAGGTATAGAACTAGAAATGCTAAGGACATGGTCGAAAGATGCATCACCCCCCAAAAGAAGAGTGGGATTGACCAAAGATTGCATCGACAATGTCACTTCCTTATAATTGTCACTCTCCAAGAGAAGAGTGGGATTGACCAAAGATTACATCGATACGACCACTTCTTCAATTATTGGTTGAATAGGATGCGAGACAACATGGTCAAGAGACACATCACTCCCCAAAATAGGAGTGGTGTTTGCCAAAGATTTCATCGACATGATCAATGGTTGAACAAGATGTGAGACAACATGGTTAAGAGACGCATCACTCCCCAAAACATGAGTGGTGTCAGCTGAGTATTGCGTCAACATGACCGCTTGTTGAATATGATGTGAGACAACATGGTCAAGAGATGCATCACTCCCAAAAAGGAGAGTGATTTTGACCGAAGATTTCATTGGCACGACCGATGTATTAACCAAAGAAGGATTAGAATGATGGGAAACCAAAGATGACTCAGAACCTAAAGGGCCACTAGACAAGGACCATGCTTCTCGTACCACCATAATATTAGGGCACAAACAAGTTAAGTGTTCTCCCTTAAAAAGTATAAAAAGGAACTTGGGATTACATCCTATACGTCTAGGCTTCTCAATCATATCAATGCCCCCAAAACAACTTGCAGTGGCCGATGACATGCTCCCAACATGACTTGTAGAGGCTAGTGGCAGATTTCCAACATGAATTGGAGAGGAGAGTGGTAGATTTCCAACATGAATTGCAGAGGTTGGTGATTTTTGTCGAGTGTGACTAGCAGTGACTAGAGTTGTGCCCCCAACATGACTTGCAATGATTGGTTTCTTGTCCTCAACATGGCTTGCAAAGGTTGGTGAGAGGTATCCAACATCTCTAGCAATGGTTGGTTTCATGCCCCTAACATGACTTGTAGAGGTTGGTGATAGGTCTCCAACATGACTTGCAGAGGTTGGTGACATAATGCCAGTATGACTCGCAGTGACTGGACTTGTTCTTCTCGCATGACTTGCATCGGCTGGTTGTGACATCTGATACCACGGTCCCGTGAAAGACTGGTTTTGAGAGATTGTGGGCCAAGAAGGGTTCTGGTATACACCATGGCCCTGCCCAATAGGATATTATCCTCCTCCCAAATGATTCATAAAAGGTTGAAAGAGAATCATCACCGAGGAAGTCGCTTGTGAGGAGAAAGTGACATGACATGGGTTACTCAGGTGAGGATATATGTTTCCCTCAAACAAAGGAACTCCATGCAAGGGGATTCCCATATTATAAAACCGACTCCCCACAAATGAAACATCAGAGGATAGAGGGAGGTTCACCATGATAAAAGCGTTTGTAGGAACCATCATAGCGGAATAAGGAAGGATGGACAAGATGTAAGAAGTATAAAGACCTCCCATTTGAGCACTCGATTTTGGAAAAGTGAAGCTAGGATTGGGTCAAGAGGAAGGAGGATGCCAACCTCCTACCATAGGAGTTGGTTGAGGTATATGACTCTTGTTATCGTACAATTTTTACTTTGATAGAAGGAAAGGTTAAAGGAGATAAAATTGGAGAAACTGGAGACTAATCCTATCACTGTCACGTCAATAGGATGCCAATTTCTATTTAGGGTGGTAGGCCCAAGGGAGACGTCCCTGGTGACCTGGAGGTTTGAGAAGGCAAGGTCTGTTGATACTGAGAGGGGCGTGAATCAATATAGTGTATAATTTAAAACCTTTTTCAACTTATACTTAAACCATTCAACTATATCCAATGAGAAATGAACAATAGTATAAGAGTTACACCAATACACCACAATACACCATGCACAATATATGAGAAATAATCAATAGTTATTATTCAAGGGAAGTAATGACTTCCAAAGGTAACTATAGCTTCCAAATGTAAAGGGAGGGATAAACCTCCAAGAGGAAGATACAATCCTCCAATATCAAGAGAGAGTTGAACTCTCCATCCTTGCCCCTTCCTTCCACCCAAGAATATATGAGAGATAATAAAACTTTACATTAAATCATCACCATTAACCAATCATCACATAGAACCTGATAATGCTTCTTGAGACTTCTTCAATTTCTGCAACTCTTCAATTCTTGGAGTACTCTGATCCTGTATATAATATTACTCACTGTATTCTTTGAAACTCCTCCAAGTTTCACTACTTGAATCCTCCCCAAAAGAAGTTATAGAAAGAATGGTAGACTTTATTCAATTCTGGTCTATTCAGGAGAGTGAACTTGCACAGAATGCCCCGCGCTCAATAATTAACATCCGATTCTGAAAATTACACACAATAAACTATAGTCCATACTCTTTCCAATGAAATTTATCCCACTTCATTTGGATTCTCGATGAAGAAGTTATGCCTGTTTTACTTGGAACACCTGTTTATTGACTAGCTTCAAGACTGGTCATAAACCCTATCTTCCACAGAGTGTATCTCCATAATTATAGCGAATCAAGAGATGGATTTTTTACCAGAGGTACCATGATATGTCTTAGAACACATCACCAAAAGACTTCATCCTCCCTTGAAATCCAACCTTCTTTACTTCTTATTTCCTCTGAAATTCGACTTGTATCAAATGAATGTATAATTATGTTTATTTATACCATTTATGTCACTTCCTTTTAACATTAGGGCCGACCTAACACTTTCTTATTTTGTAATTCATTTCTTTAATTGTCTTCAGGGCCTACATGTACTTCCTTCTTCAATTCACTTTGTCATCTTCAAAAATTCATTTCTCCTCAACCATGAGGATCCATGTGACATGCCACATACCACCGAAAACATCATGATGTATACTATCCATTCATAGGTGTTGTATATGCATGTGCATTTTCCTTCATGTCTAAATACCTTTATCAATATTGCAGTCCAAAACCCATGACTAGGGTTGACATGAATGACAACAACCAGTCTTCCAACAATCTCCCCCTTTGTCATTGATGGCAACACTCATGCTCCCCCTATCATCATGATCCCAATTTCTCTCCCCCTTTGACATCAATCGAAAAGGTTAGGGCTGCTCCCCCTGAGTTTAATGGAAAAATGTAACTCTCTTCTTTGGGGATGCCCCCCCTAAACATGTGGCACTCAATAATACTTCATCCTTATTTTTGGTCTCTCAGACATTTTCTTCCTTAGAATCCTTTTGTGTGGCTTCTGTCTTCTCTCTCTTATTCATGTCTAGGATGTATATGTTGTTCAGTCTTCTTGTTGCAGTTGCAACCAATCTTCCTGAGTTATTTTATCTGATTTTACATTTTCTGGAATCAAACGTAAGAGTGTATCCTTGATCACACATTTTACTAACACTGAGTAGATTATGATTCAAGTCTTCAACCAATAGAACATTCTTTGCTTTTACATTTTTTCTTCCAAGCTCTACTACACCTTCTCCAAGTATTTTGGCAAATGAGTCATCTCCAAATGCAATATTGCCACCCTTTCTCTTCAAGCTGATGAATTTGTCTTGATCCCTAGTCATGTGTGAAGAACATCCACTGTCTATGTACCATTCATCTTCTTCTTTACATTCTTCAGCGGTCAATGCTATTCGACAATCTTCATTGTTTGGAATCTCTTTCCTTCTCCATACTGTGGTTGGCATAGGGACATATTCATTCATATATCTGCAACCTCGTGCTTTGTAACCAAGATAATTGCATTTGTAGGATACAATATTTTTGTCCATCATCAGGTAAAATGAATTATAACTTCTGTTCACAAATCCACGATTATTTCCATATCTTCTACTTACACCATTCATGTTTCTTGCGTATTTGTTCCTTTCATTGATTCTGCAATTAGTTGCCTTCTGTCCAAAATTTTTACAAGTATAACAATGACCGAGAAAGAAATTTTGATACCTGGGAGTAAGTGACCTTCTTTGTGATGTAGTCCATATGGGTTCATGATCTACTCTTCTGTAGTTTCATTCATACTGATTGAAGCTTCTTTGATTCCTGAAGGTAGGATGTCTTCTTGGATATTCATCTCTTTTGTAATCATTCCTTCTTTCTAGTATCCTAGTCCACTTCTCATCAACTGTCTGTGTAGCTCTTTCTTCAACCTTCTTGTTGGTATTTGCATCTTCTTTGTATGAAGTTTCACTCATGCATCCAAGATGTGTTAATTCTTTTGGTACTTGAGAGTTTCTTAAGCTCTTCCTCAATGAGACAACTTCTTGTTCAAGTTTCTCACAATCTTCTTCTTTCTTTATGATTTGGACCTTCTTTACTTCTGCTATTATTCTTGCTTCTTCAAGTAGAGTTTTCAAGGAAATGGTTTCTTCTCTTAGTTTCTAAAAGTCTTCTAATTGTTTCTTTAAGCTTACAACTGTCTTTTCATAGCTATCCAATTCACTTAGTTTTCTACACGTGTCTTTGAGCTTGCTATTTTCAATCTCAACATGCTTCAATTTTTTAAGATTATCATCTTCTTGTTGAATCATTTCTACTTCATGATTTTCTTCTTCTTCATTGTCATCTCTTTCAATCCTTGGATGAGGACATGGAAATTCAACATGTCCTACTCCTTCACAATTAAAGAAAAATAACTGACCTCTATTTTCTTCTTTGAAATCTGAGATGTTGTAATCTTCTTCAATTTCTTCTTCTTCTTCTTCTGCTTCTTCCCTTGCATAAAGGTCTTGTAGCTTGTCCCAAAGATCTTTTGCTGATGTACATGATCCCACCTTGGATTTCACTAAATCTGTCAATCCATCCAGGATGGTATCTATTGCTAGTTTGTTGTTCCTTTTTGCTTCCTTCTGAGCTGCAGTCTTTGGTTTCTTCAAATCATTGTATCCTGAAGCAACTGAGAACCAAACATCTGCCATAAGAGATTTCAAGTATGTTTCCATTCTATTTTCCCAATATTCAAAATTCCTTCCATCAAATGGTGGAATCCCATTTGGAATGTTGTCTTCCATTTCTGCATAGGATCTTTCTTCTAGTGGTTAAACTGTACTGAAGGTAACCCGCTCTTATTCCAATTGTTGATACTGAGAGGGGGGTGAATCAGTATCAAGTATAATTTAAAACCTTTTTCAACTTAGACTTAAACCATTCAACTATATCCAATGAGAAATGAACAATAGTATAAGAGTTACACCAATACACTGCAATAGACCATGCAAAATATATGAGAAATAACCAATAGTTATTGTTCAAGGGAAGTAATGACTTCCAAAGGTAGCTACAACTTTCAAATGTAAAGGGAGGGATAAACCTCCAAGAGGAAGATACAGTCCTCCAATATCAAGAGAGAGTTGAACTCTCCATCCTTGCCCCTTCCTTCCACCCAAGAATATATGAGAGATAATAAAACTTTACATTAAATCATCACCAT
>ML781493.1:169670-193937 GCA_009831015.1 Picea engelmannii
CTCTCCATCCTTGCCCCTTCCTTCCACCCAAGAATATATGAGAGATAATAAAACTTTACATTAAATCATCAACATCAACCAATCATCACATAGAACCTGATAATGCTTCCTGAGACTTCTTCAATTTATGCAATTCTTCAATTATTGGAGTACTCTGATCCTGTATATAATATTACTCAATGTATTCTTTGAAACTCCTCCAAGTTTCACTCCTTGAATCCTCCCCAAAAGAAGTTATAGAAAGAATGGTAGACTTTATTCAATTCTGGTCTATTCAGGAGAGTGAAATTGCACAGAATGCCCCACGCTCAATAATTAACATCTGATTTTGAAACTCACACACAAGAAACTACAGTCTGTACAATTTCCAATGAAATTTGTCCCACTTCATTTGGATTCTCGATGAAGAAGTTATGACTGTTTTACCCAGAACACATGTTTATTGACTAGCTTCAGGACTGGTCACAAACCCTATCTTCCACAGAGTGTATCTCCATAATTATAGCGAATCAAGAGATGAAATTTTTACCAGAGGTACCTTGATATGTCTTAGAACATCACCAAAAGACTTCATCCTCCCTTGAAATACGACCTTCTTTACTTCTAATTTCCTCTGAAATTCGACTTGTATCAAATGAATGTATAGTGATGTTTATTTATACCATTTATGTCACTTCCTTTTAACATTAGGGCTGACCTAACACTTTCTTATTTTGAAATTCTTTTCTTTAATTATCTTCAGGGCCTACATGTACTTCCTTCTTCAATTCACTCTGTCATCTTCAAAAATTCATTTCTCCTCAACCATGAGGATCCACGTGATGTGCCACATACCACCCGAAACAACATGATGTATACAATCCATTCACGGGTGTTGTATATGCATGTGCATTTTCCTTCATGTCCAAATACGTTTATCAATCTTGCGGTCCAAAACCCATGACTAGGGTTGACATCAATGACAACAACCAATCTTCCAACAATGTCAAAATCGCTAGATAAGGATCCCCTCTCACAAGTCACCACTGATCAGAAAGTCTTGGTTTTATAACTAATGAAATGATAATGTATCAAAGCGTACCTGTCCGGAACAAAGCAACAAGAAACTATATATATTTGCAAGTACACTTGCTGGTTAGCACTTCATAAAACCATAGACTTTCTCGATAATTTTTTTTTTTTCTGAATATGATTAAGTAAACAGAAAATTATAACAACGATATTTATAGGGAAATACTTCACATCAAATGCCTTGAAATGGCTTCAAAATGACTAAGAATCATTAACCATTGAAATCATAATACTAGCATTTGATAGAAGCAAAAAAGACAATGTATAAATCAACCTTTTCAATTTCGTTTATGAGCTTCTAATGCTGCATTTAATGGCTGTAGCTTACTTTAGTAACAACAACAATATTTTTAGTAGGTTAGGCTATCATAGGGTTAGAAATGGTTAGTAGGATGCTCAAAGAATAGGATTTTGTAGTTGTTTTGATCAATTACTCAAAATAGGACTTAGACTAGTAATTTTAGGGAAAATGGAGTCAACAATGCAACAACAAATGTTGAAGAAAAATGATAATGGAAGAGTTATATACAAGAGAGATTGATATATTGGAGTGTTGGTAACCCAATGCTCCAATTATCAAACCCTAAGGGGAAACTAGCTACTAAGGTGTAGGTAACCCTAAGCCTTAGTAGATTTCCTCCCTCTTTAACTCAATGATGAAGCAAAATCGGCTAATATGAAGCAAGTAATACTAGGGTGTTGCAATGGGAAGGCCCCAACAAATGCTTCAAGAAAAATGGCCTTTTGACAAGATCTAGTAGGTGAATGCTTTTAAATCTAGGACAATAACATGTGCTAGTCTTCCTAGGGTTTAATCAAGCAATTTCATAATCTTGAATGTAAATGCAATATAAATAAAACTATAACCATTCAATTAAGAAGAATTGAAGAAATATCACTTACATTCATCAAGAATAATCAAGAAAATCCCTAGTTGAACACATCCACCAAGAAACTTGCCAAAATACACCAAATTTAGCCTTCCTCAACAAGTGCGCCTAAACTTTCAACCAAGAAACCCTAAGGAGGGCACAAATTTCAGTCCTCACAAGTGTGAGTGAAAGATGATGAAAAATAAGAGTGATTTTCCCCTTATTTATATAGTACTAATGACCATAATTAGGTCAAGAAGGATGACATGACCTGTTACACATAATATCCCATTTTTACATTAAATGTCACAATTAAACCCTAAAACAAGCTGTAAAGGTGACATCATGCCCCTTTAGGATGAAGTTAGGCCCTTTTTTGGCAATTTTGGTCTCCTAGAGAAAAATGTTAGGCCTCCTTGGGCCTCAGGATCCTACCACACATTCCACTTGGCACACAACTGCCTTCAAAGCATCCGAAAATGTTGGGGTAACCTGGGTTTTGTCATGGGTCTTCCAAGGCCTACATCATGGTGGAAAGGGCACAACCCCCTTGGGTCCAGGCTTGCTAGGCTGTCCCTGGTGAAACATCCTCTTCTCTCTCTGTGCAATCCTCTGATTTGTCTCTACCCATGGCTGGGGTCTCAACATCCATCTGGTGGGATCTTATCCCTATGGAGGTCCAAACTAATCATCTCCCCATATGCACCTGTCCATCAGGTGTGGCCCTGCAACATCAACAAATACGCCCTCCATGGACTCATAAGTCACAGGGATCATAGCAATGCCAATCACATATAATCATCAAGTTATTCAAACATGTGCATGAAAACCCTTTTACCTGGACAAGTGCTCAAAAGAATTTATGCTATTCTACAAGCCAAGTTTGGAGGGGATGCTAGTACATCCTATTGGGATAATGCTGATTGGATGTGGGATGTTCCCGGGAGAAGTCAAATCCAGGCCATGTGAGAGGATGAGGTGGTAGGGGATGTATGTGCAATGGGTGTAGTGATACCAGGGAAATGCATGGCTTACCCATGGGTGCCTTTGAATAGGTTGGGATGCAACTTGTCATGGATGCAAATGTTTCCAGGCCCATTCATGCCTTTTATCTTTATTCTTTATTGCTCTTTTGTAATGTACCCCATAATTACCCATATTTTTTTCTTTTCTTTTTATGAGGAACATTAAATCTCCTTTTTATTTAAACAACTCATTATGGAAGGCTTATAGTTAACATAGGTAGGTAATTTCCGTCGTTATTAACTTATGCATATCTACTAAGATCACCTTTCACATTTTAAACATTGAGCATCAAACACCTTCAATCCTACTAGTATCATAATATTATCCTATATGTATTGTTTCATACTTAGGACCCTTAGTCCTATAATCATTTCTAAGCTTCGACCACTATGTATAGCGCACATGAGTGAACCCTAATCGACAATATGAAATAAACTTACCTACGCAAATGATAAAGTTTTAAGACCTAAAGGATCGAAACATGTAACCATAAGAGAAAGAAATATAGGCCTAACATAATGGTGATCATGCATTACTTGGATTGGCCGAACCAAGGTCTTGTGAGAACTAATTGTATTTAACTCCGGATCATTCTTTGCATAATTGTCTCTTTCAAAACAAATCTTACTGATAACGAACTATAAGTCACACATTAACTGAATGATGAAATAGGTTTGATAATCCGACGTAAAGCACCTTAAAAGAGTCGTCCTCTCTCGAATTAATTCAATATGAAATCAGGAGGTTTTTTGTCAGTCGTGAGTTAAAGAACCTCTATCCAGTCCATTAATGGAGACCCTGTGAGAGGCAGTCCTAAGGCCATCACTAGACCCTGTGGTCCAATACAATTTTCCCATCTCTGCCCTGTCACATGGCCGGATGTGGTCTTCATACTTTCATTATTACTCCGTGCAGTAAGGGTTACATGGCTATTGTGATTCTTCTGCGCTATGCTTCAACATTCACATTGCGTTTTTTCCTCGGTGAGGGTGGTCAGTGTTCTAGAGGTCCTTACCCGGTGGAATGCAAAAAAGCTATGCAACCCCCTGGTAAGTTCACAACACACTTATGCTATTTGGAACGGTTGGAAAAAAAAAAAGATCAGGAGGAGTTTGGTCATTGTTGAGACCCTAAATTGACATCCCCACTACCCTATTTTACTCCTCATCTATACCTTTTTGGCTTACCTAAGCTTGGGTAAACGAAAAAGAATACTACCATTAGCCGTTGATAAGGTCATAAGGTAAAGTATAATTAATTCATGCATTTTTGTGGTATTATTGAGCTAGGAGATTAAATGTTTCATGTACTAATGCTTCAATTTTCCATGTATAATCTTTGACCTCTAGATAAGTCCAGCCTTCCTGTATCAGCTCAGCTATCCGGTACTTGTGCACCGAATTTCCACTGTCTAAATCTGGTACCAAGCGCACCTTTTATGCAGATCCAGTACTGAATCTCACCTGTTGCGATCCGGTACCAACGGCCGTGGACTGTCGTGATCCGGTACCACCATTCGTGCACTGTTCGGATCCGATACCATCTACCTGTTACGATCCGGTACCAATTCAGGAAGCCGAATGTACCAAGTTTAGCTCCAGATCGTGCCCAAGACAATTGTTAAGTGTTTATTGAATCATAAATGTTTTAGCAAAGCTATGTTAAGATAGTTTGTTGTTGCTTCATCCTCATGCACTTCGTGTCATGAGGATGAAGCTTAGAATATGTAACTGAATAATTAAATTTAACAATTGATTGATTTGCAAATGATTTCACCTCCTTGTGTTTCATTACTAAGACTATTTAAATAGTCATGGCAAGGATGGTGAAAAGAGGAGAGTTAGCACAATACAACATATGAAACAATGTTACATTATAGAACATATTTTGGGTGAATATTAGTAGAAGGACACCATTGTCTATGATTGAATATGAACTGAGTTGTTAGCATAGTTTGATTTTATGTTTTGAAGTTTGAATAAGAGTAATGTGTGGGTTGAAAGCAAGCTTACTGTAGACTCCAGTCGCTGGCCTATTGAAGTGGCAAGGGCCCACCGCCCAACAAAGGTCAACATCTTCGTAGATTAGTATTAGCATTTTATTTCAATAGTGCGAATGTTAGATTAGTAGAAGCTTTAATTTTCTCAGGTGATAACAATATAATTTAGGCCAGGATTTTAATTATATGATCGTTTAGAGAGATTTACTCACTCTGTTTTGCATATGCTCTATTTTTATGAATTTGATTTTGTTTCATAGACATTAATGTTGGTAGTAGTAGTCAGACATATTTGAAGGCAAACTAGTGAAGTTTACAACAACACATTGTGAACCACAACATACTCAGTATATTGGCTATTGAACTACCCATGCTATGTCTTGATGATTGATGTGTGATTTCCTTTCAGAAGTGTGATTGCATAGTTAATTCTCTGGGTCAGATAACATAGTTGATCTGTCAGAAGAACTCCATCTCATACTTGCATGTGCCATAATGGAGTAGATAGCCTCTCTGTGAAAGACAACCAAAGTGTGTTTCAGTTTTCCAGTTTGTTTTGTTTCCAACATACATAATCTAGAATAGTTCTATACTCATGACATTAGAATTACCTTTCTTACTGGTGTCTTGTAACTCTATTGATTACGAATCTCGGATTGATAATTAATGAGTGCATTATACTAAACATATAAGCAACACAATAGTCATCTCCGTGACTATTGTTCGTTACATATTTATAGGAAATACTTTCCCCTTCGTTAGTTTTGACTCCGTGGAATATTTCCCTTTGGTCATGGATGGATTCATGAGTTTTTCAGTGGTAAGGGTTTGTGTCTATAGTTTCTCCGTGAGGTAGCCATCTTACCCTACAAAAACCATTGATTTGTGAAGGCTTCTACACAGGTGGTCTTCATTTATTTCTTTGCTATGTGACTTGGCACTTAAATTTGGAAATACTTGCCATATATCTATTGTAGTAAAACAATGGTTAACTTCACAATGCCGAGTAGTTTTGTGCTAGGAGGTATGTTTAAAGTTCCCTGGCCAGACCCATGCCCTTTTGCGAGGTTTTTCCATCAGGACTAAGTCTCGACTCTCGTTATTACTTACTCTTTGATTGGGTTGGTCCTTACCGTGCACGCTATAGGAAAAACTTAGTATGTACTCTTTCCTTGTATCGTTGCTTGGCTTAGTATTAAGACTGTGAGTTATTGACCTCTTGGTTTACTGTGTAGACTAGGTATTCTCGGGTTTTTAAGTATGCAGTTGTGGTAAGAGTTTCTTTGTTAATGTACAAAGTTTTTGGCTTCAACTCAAAATTTCTCAGTTTACCCTAATCACGCCTGCACATGCATAGATACAAGTTCTAAGTTTCCACTGTATAACATTGTTCAGAACTTCATAAATCTTAAAATAACGACATTTATTCTATGTTCGAAAACCTATGGTTATTTCGTTATCTTCTCGTTTTATCCTTGGTTAGTGACCTGTAATTTCTATATTATTATGATTGTGAAAGCACCAATCTCGTGGTGACATCCATGAATTGGATTTGTAGGTTTTTTGTGGAGCTTGTGCGTTCTTAAATCAAACATAGGTTAAATTAGCTTCTTTATTTTCATACTATCATTCATGGTTGAAGATTTTATTACTAAGATCTAATGATGGGACCCCATGTTTGCTGCGAGGGTACCCATTAGACCAACCTTGTTCCCCTTCTCCCTTTTGGTCTGTGGATGACTCCTTCAACGATGCAGATAGGACAAAAGATCCCAAATCGTAGCTAAGTGTAGTCTTTATATTTATTTGTGTTAATTATTTTGTAATCATTTATCCTGGTAATGTTCTACATTTCCACATTTGAATCGTTATTCACTTCAAATTTGATATTAATTAACCTTTCTTGTTTTTATTGTAGGTCTACATGCATTCAAAGTCTCTAGATTCTAGGACAACTTTTGGTGCAATAGGTACTCGGGTTCCATATTACAACGCTCTCTTAAGAAAAATATCCACCCAGGTTTTATCGAAAGAAAACAATCTTATTCTAGAATACAGTCGTCATGGAATTTTACACCAAACCCCATAACAACGGGTTATTTGTATATTCAAATTATGTTATGTAGGGTTGAAGACTTTTTTAAGTGTCTGTCTGACTTTGAGATACGAGACATGTTTATCTGTATTTATAATACCCATTTCTTGTCTCTAAGTTAATGAAAAATGAGTAGGACTGTAACTACTTGTTCCAGTGTATAACTCATGGATCTATATCAGTAGTACATGTACTAAGATACTGAAATTATATTGATACCCCTTCTGGGTCTATTGTAATCTTTATAAAATTCAGACAATATTTAGTTAACTCATGTAATCTTTAGTTTCCTCGGTGAGGGTGGTCGACGTTCTGGAGGTCCTTACCCAATGGAATGCAGAAAAACTATGCGACCCCTTGGTAAGTTCACGACACACTTATGCTATTTGGAATGGTTTGAAAAAAAGAAGACCAGGAGGAGTTTTGTCATCTATGTGACTATTGGTCTTTACAGATTTATAGGAAAGACTTTCCCCTTCATTAGTTTTGACTCCGTGGAATATTTCCCTTTGGTCATGGATGGATTCGTGATTTTTTCAGTGGTAAGGGTTTGTGTCTGTAGTTTCTCCATGAGGTAGCCATCTCACCCTACAAAAACCATTGATTCATGAAGGCTTCTACATAGGCGGTCTTCAGTTATTTCTTTGCTGCGTGACTTGGTGCTTAAATTTGGAAATACTCGCCGTATATCTATTGCGGTAAAACAATGGTTAACTTCACAATGCTGAGTAGTTTTGTGTTAGGCGGTATGTTTAAAGTTCCCTGACCAGACCCATGCCCTTTTGCGAGGTTTTTCTGTCAGGACTAAGTCTCGACTCTCGTTATTACTTACTCTTTGACTGGGTTGGTCCTTACCATGCACGCTATAGGAAAACCTTAGTTTGTACTCTTTCCTTGTATCCTTGCTTGGATTAGTATTAAGACTGTGAGTTATCGACCTCTTGGCTTACTGTGTAGACTAGGTATTCTCGAGTTTTTAAGTATGCAGTCGTGGTAAGAGTTTCTTTGTTAATGTACAAGGTTTTTGGCTTCAACTCAAAATTTCTCAGTTTACCTTAATCACGCCTGTACATGCATAGATAAACGTTATAAGTTTCCACTGTATAACATTGTTCATAACTTCATAAATCTTAAAATAGTTACATTTATTATTTGTTCGGAAACCTATGGTTAGTTCCTTATGTTCTCTCTTTATCCTTGGTTAGTGACCTGTAATTTCTATATTATTATGATTGTGAAAGAACCAATCTCATGGCGACATCCATGACTTGGATTCATATGTTTGTTGTGGAGCTTGTGCATTCTTAAATCAAACGTAGGTTAAATCAGCTTCTTTATTTTCATACTATCATTCATGGTTGAAGATTTTATTACTGAGATCTAATGATGGGACCCCATGTTTGCTACGAGTGTACCCATCAGACTAACCTTGGTACCCTTCTCCCTTTTGGTCTGTGGATGACTCCTTCAACGACGCAGATAGGACAAAAGATCCCAAATCCCAGCTAAGTGTAGTCTTTATATTTATCTGTGTTAATTCTTTTGTAATCATCTATCCTGGTAATGTTCTACATTTTGGGATTTGAATCGTTATTCAATTCAAATATGATATTAATTAACCTTTCTTGTTTTTCTTTCAAGTCTGCACGCATTCGAAGTCTCTGGATTCTAGGAAAACTTCTGGTGCAATAGGTACTTGGGTTTCATATTACATCGCTCTCTGAAGAAAAATATCCACCCAGGTTTTATCGAAAGAAAACAATCTTATTTTAGAATACAGTCGTTGTGGAATTTTACACCAGACCCCGTAACAACGGGCTATTTGTATATTCAAATTCTGTTATGTAGGGTTGAATACTTTTTTAAGTGTCAGTCTGACTTTGAGATATGAGACATGTTTATCCGTATTTATAATACCCATTTCTTGTCTCTGCGTTAATGAAAAATGAGTAGGACTATAACTACTTGTTCCAGTGTATAACTCAAGGCTCTATATTAGTAGTACATGTACTCAGATACTTAAATTATATTGATACCCCTTCTCGGTCTACTGTAATCTTTATAAAATTTAGACAATATTTAGTTAACTCATGTAGCCGCGCATCTACAAATCTACAACAGTATGTATATGCATTTATATTTGTGTGTTTTCCGAAATTCAAGTCCTTTAGATTCACTAAGCTTCCGCTCCTATGCTATTTTATATCAAACAAAGACTTCATTCTTTGAATGACTGAATTGTACAAGCTTAAGCTATTGGCATAAAAGGGAAAGATGTACTTACTTTCCCATGTAATCATTGAGACTCTTATGGTATGAATCATTAGATGTTTAAACAAATTATAAAAACCTTCTATACAGTTACTATATATATGTGTGTGTGTGTGTGTGTGTGTGTGTGTGTGTGTGTGTGTGTGTGTACGCAGTTATTCTTATCATATATAAATATTTATCACAAGTCTTATTTTGACATGAATACGGTTGGATATTCTTCACCAAGTAATACAGCTTTGCATATTTACTTATAGTAATATATGTATACATATATATTTTTAATTCTCAAGTACACTTCCAACACTTTCTTTAGCATCTGCTGAGTTTAATGATTTCCTTCAATTGATTATCTATATGTATATGAACACATATTTGTACTGTTAGAAGTAAAATAGGGCTGGCTTTATTTAAAACTAGATGCATCCTCCAGTATGTTTACATAATTCTGTTCCATTCATAGTTAAGATACATAGGAAGTTTACTCAACACATACCATTAAATTGTAAGGGTTTACCCTACAATTTATTCCATCCATCAGTAATTTACTCAACAGAAATAATTCATACAGAATTAAAATAGATATACTCTTTCAGCCATTAAATCAAAACAACTTTTGATCATAAAGTTATTCAACAAAAATAATTCACCCAGAATTAAATAGATGTATTCTATCAACCATTTAAATTGAAGAACATTCAATCAGAGAAAGAGTAGATGGACATATCTGAGCAAGTTGTCGAACATCAAATGGAATAGCCAAGTTCCTCCCAACCTTAGAACGGAACAACCAATCTACTTGCTCCACTCACCCCCTAGACTGACCATGAATCCATGAGGGCGAACTCCAGAACTGCTCCTCAACTATAGTCCTTCTATTTCAAAAAACTTCTCCTTGCCTCACACTCAGAAAACAATGTTCATAACAACAAGAGATAATTATTTCCCCAGCATACTAGGCATCGTCCTATCTCCTCCCATATGATATATATTCAAAAGCAATTGTGCCTAGGTATTTTCCCCTTGGAAATTTTTGCAGATTTCCAATTCCCTAATTTTCAGGGGCTATCAATGGCCAAATTCTTGATTTTCCACTTGTAACATTCATCTCTGAGGTAGTTCCAACATGTTCCCCACTCATGAAGTCATGGTCAATTGATTTCAACTTGGTTGTTCCATTTTTCTATCAACAATAAATATACAAATATTTGTTTCTTACAAGTGTCATTGTCAAAGAGTTAGTTGGGTCAAATCAGATCTTTTCCCAACAATCCTAATCATAATTTACAATTAAATAAATTCGAAATTTGGAATTTCCATAAATGGCAACAATTTTCCAATTTCGAATTTACCAAAAATGGAAATAAATTCCTAAGTATTTTCAGACTTGAATTTTTTTTTTTTTTTTTGGGATGTTACATCCTTTCCCCCTTTAATAAAACACTATCCTCAGTGTTCATCCCTTTCTCGGAACAAGATTGCATGAGATTTCTGCAAATCTCCCTCCAACTCCCAAGTGGCCTCCTCAGGACTAAAGTGCTTCCATTACACTTTTACCTGGGTGAAGACCCTGTTCCGAAGTGCTATTTCTCTCCTATCTAAAATGCGCAGAGGTTCCTCTTGGAACTTGCCTTCTGGTTCCACCTGCACCAAGTTCCAATCAATCATATGAGTAGGGTCATGAACATAATTATTTAACAAAGAAACATGAAATACATTATGAATTTTTAGATTTGCAGGAAGTGCAAGTTGATATGCCACGGGTCCAATTCGAGCTAAGATCTCGAAAGGACCACAAAATCTGGGTTCCAACTTGGCACAGTTTCCTAGCTTTAGTGAACTTCTTCTGTCTTTGACTTTTAAATAGACGTGGTCTCCCACTTGAAATTCCACGTGTCTCCTTTTCAGGTCCATGTAACTTTTTTGTTTGTCCCGTGCCTCTTTTAAATTCTGTTGTACTTTTCTTACCATACTCTCCATTTCCTGGAGCATTTATGGTCCCACCATGAGTCTGTCAACTGAGTTATCCTAGCTAATCGGAGTCATACACTTTCTTCTGTACAATACTTTGAAGGGGCTCATCTTAGCTGATGTTTGGTAACCATTGTTGTATCCAAATTCCACCAAGTGTAGGTAGTCTTCCCACTTGCTTGGTTTTTTCCTTACGCACATTCATAGCATATCTTCCACAATTTGGTTTGTTCATTCAGTTTGCCCATCCGTTTGTTGATGATAACTTGTTCTAAAATTCAAGTTAGTATTTAATCTTGCAAACAATTCTTTCCAAAAAGTAGATGTAAATTTTACGTCTCTATCCAAAATCACCATTTTAGGAATACCATGCAGTCTAAAAATTTCTTTCATGAATATTTCAACGGTGTTTATAGCTTTAAAAGTAGACTTTACAAGAATAAAGTGTGTAGACTTACTAAGATTATCATTTACCACCATAATTGAATCATTCTGTTTTTGAGTTCTAGTAAAACTTGTAATAAAGTCAGTGATATAGTCTCCCATTTCCATTCCGACACAGGTAAGGGCTACAACAGGTCGCCTGGATGCTGGTGTTCAACTTTCACTTATTGACAATATTGACACTTAGATAAGTATTCTGCTATTTCTCCCTTCATATTAGGCCAATAAAATGACTTCCTTAGTGCTGTTACCATTTTTTGGTATCCCGGATGACCAAAATATGGTTTCTTGTGTACTTCGTCCAAACCTGTTAACTTTAATTTAGCCGAATCTGGTATGTATATTCTGTTTTTAAATTGTAGTAGACCATTTTTGTCCAAACTCAGATTTGTTTTGTCTGAATTTTCTATATTATTCCGTAAATTTGCCACTATTTTAGTGTAATTTTTGTCATTATTACCTGCATCCTTTATCCTCTACTAAAGATCGCTTTCTTCCCTGCTAATGTTTATTTCAAACAACCCATGAACTCTTTTTCTTAAGGCATCAACCAACTTGTTTTCCTTACCCTTGATGTGTCTTACCTCAAAGTCAAATTCGCTCAAGAAGGCCAACCATCTTGCTTGCCTTGCATTAAGGTCTGGTTGACTAAACAAAAAATTCACACCGCTGTTATCAGTTAATAACATAAATTTTCTGCCCATTATATAGTGCTGCCACATCTTTAAGGCGTGTATTACAACTACCAACTCTAAGTCATTAGCGATGTAGTTTCATTCGTGCTTCTTTAGTTTTTGGGACTCATAACAAATAACGTGCCCTTCTTGAGTTAGGACACCACCCATACCTTATTTACTCGCATCCACATAGATTGTGAAGTCTTTGTCCGGATCTGCCACCTTTAAAATGGGTGCGTTTGTTAACAATTCCTTTAAATGATTAAAACCGTTCTGACATTTCTGTGATCAGTTAAACTGGGTTCCCTTCTTTTGTAATGATGTGATAGGGTATGCAATCTTGGAAAATGCCTCTATAAATCTGTGGTAATATCCGGTGATTCCCATGGATGAGTGAATGTCCGCTACGTCCTTAGGGATCGACCATTCCATGATGGCTCTTATTTTCTCAGTATCGACTGCAATACCTTCTTCATATATTACATGTCCTAGATACTGTATTTCATTCTGATAAAATTCACACTTATCAAATTTAGCATACAGTTTGTGTTTTCTTAAAGTTTGCAGAACTATCCTTAGGGGTTCTTCTTCTGTTTTTGAATATACTAGGATATCGTCAATAAATACCAAAACAATTGTCCAAGTACTGACTGAAAATGCTGTTCATTAAACACATAAATGTGGCTGGCGCGTTAGTGAGACCAAACGATATAACAACAAACTCGTAATGTCCATATCTCGTTATGAATGTTGTTTTACTTATGTCCTCATATTTTATCATAACCTGGTGATAAACAGATCTTAAATCCAATTTAGAAAAAATCTTTGCCCCACCTACTTGATCGAACAGATCATTGATCCTAGGTAAGGGGTACTTATTCTTAACAATCAATTTTTTTAATTGTCTGTAATTGATGCATAACCTTAGAGTTTCGTCCTTCTTTTTAACAAAAAGAACTGGTGCTCCCCATGGTGAGACACTTGGCCGAATGTAGTTCTTGTCCAATAGTTCTTGTAATTGAATCTTTAATTCTATTAATTCGGGTAAACTCATTCGGTAGGGCGCCTTAGATATAGGAGATGAACCATGTAGCAAATTGATAGAAAAGTCTATCTCTCTCTTTGGGGGAAATTCATGTATCTCATCAACAAACACATCTCTAAAATCATGCAAGACGACAAAATCCTCAAAGCTAGGTTTATTTTCTTTTTCCAATAGATTTGTCACTTGGATAACATAAATCTGACAACCTTTTCTCATGCACTTCTTAAATTGCATTGCTGAAATCTGCCTAATTGAGATTGGTTTTTGTATACCTTCAACTGTCCTAACAATGTCGTTTTCGTCTTTATACTTGAGTGATTTTTCATAACAATCTAAAACTGCTTTATGCCTTTCTAGCCAATCCATTCCGATAATTATGTCATAAAACCCTAATAGTAGAATGTTTAGATTTGTCTTTGTTTTTTGACCACCTAAACTGAATTCACAGTCAGAAATAAAATCATATACTTTTCTTTTTGTCCCTGTTGCTAGTTGTACTAGCCAAGATTTTGCATGTTTTGTTCTTTTAAGTTTATTTTGATCCACTACACCAGGAGTGATATAACTCAACGTATATCCAGGATCAATTAAAACAAAAATACGAGTATTGTTAATTTTACCTTCAATTTCTACTACAGTGGATTGGTGGTCAGCTTGTCGGCCATCCATGACTACATTGATTCGATGTAAACTTTTTCCCACATCTCCCACCATGGAGGCTTCCTATAGGTTGTGAACCATAGTCTTGGCTACTGAAGTCAAACGCGGACAGTTCCTCCTTAAGTGAGGCTCTCCACATTCCCAGCATTTTAACGGTTCCCTGGGGCTGTCCCCAAACTTCTTTGTTCCCAGATTAACTGTTTTACGACCTCCTTGGGTGTTCTGGTTGTTGGAGTAAAAATATTTCCTTGGAAAACTCTTTGCTACATTCTAGAAAGGGGTTGGTTGATATCGCTTCTTTCGCTGGTTCATTCGGTCTTGTTTCTTATCCTTCCAGCCCTTAGAAAATTTTGACTGCTATTTAGATTGGTTGTAACACAATCGGGCCTTCCAAAAAACTTCACTTAAGGACTTGGGGCTGTCAAATTCGATTCTGTCCTTATAGGATTGTGGTAAACAACTTAGGAACTGCTGGATTTTTACTTTCTCCTTCCGGATATAATGCATGAACCTTAATAATTCCAGGAATTTGTTTATTAGGTCATCCATAGCCATTTGACCGAGTCGTAGCTCATAAAACTCTTTGGTTTTTCTTTCATAGTAACTTTCAGATAGATACCATTTCTTAAAGTATTTCTTAAAATCCGACCATTCCATTTGTTTTTCCTTTAGGCCCTTGGCCAACTTCAGGTCCTGCCACCATATGCTAGCTTTTCCTTTCAGATTATAGATGGCCATTCTAAAATTCATATTGCTGGAATAGTTGTATATCTAGAAATACTTTTTAATGTCCAATAACCATGCTTCAACCTCCTCCCCTGTTCTGGATTCCCCGTCAAAGGTGGACGGTTTGATTTTCGTAAACTCTCCCTCAAAATGGTCCACCTTTTTCCTTTTTCTTCCTGTTTTTGTTTTATCTTCTGCTGATGGTGTACCTTCGGAAGAGCTGACTCATTTATCTCCTTCAGGATCATAATTTTTGGAGGCCCTTTTGCTGACCTCTTCTTCCTCATTATTGTCCTTCATGCTCTTCTTTGTTACTATGCTCCGCAACAATACTTCATTTATTTATTTCTATTCTTGTTATGCCTTTTTCAAATTTTCATTGTCTGCTTTGAAAACTTGTAGCTCCACAATGAGATTTCTCATAGTTTCTAGAACCTTGGTAGGTGAAATTCCATCACTATTTTTCCTCTGTTCTTCAGGAGGTATTTGATCAGGATTCTCCTCGAGTCTGATCTCCGCTTCATTCTGTGCTTCCATGATCACAACAAAAATAAAGTTTTATGTTTGTAACAATAATGGTTTTGTTAGTTTTACATAAACAAAAATTATGTGCTAAGCAAATGTTTTGGCCCTTTTTAAGGTCCAATTGTTGTAACCTTTGCTCTGATACCATATGTAATGTACCTCATAATTACCCATAATATATATATATATATATATATATTGTCTGAGGAACATTAAATCTCATTTTTATTTAAACAATTCATTTTGGAAGGCTTATAGTTAACATAGGTAGGTAATTACTGTCATTATTAACTTATGCATATCTACTAAGATCACCTTTCACATTTTAAACATTGAGCTTCAAACACCTTCAATCCTACTAGTATCATAATACTATCCTATATGTATTATTTCATACTTAGGACCCTTAGTCTTATACTCATTTCTAAGCTTCAACCACTATGTATAGCGCACATGAGTGAACCCTAATCGACAATACAAAATAAACTTACCTACGCAAATGATAAAGTTTTAAGACCTAAAGGATCGAAACATGTAACCACAAGTGAAAGAAATATAGGCCTAACATAACGGTGATCATGTGTTACTTGGACTGGCCGAACCAAGGTCTTTTGAGCACTGATTGTATTGAACTCCCGATCATCCTTTGCATAATTGTCTCTTTCAAAACAAATCTTACTGATAATGAACTATAAGTCACGCATTAACTAAACGATGAACTACGTTTGATAATCCTATGTAAAGTGCCTTAAAGGAGTCATCCTCTCTCACATTAATTCAATATGAAATTTGGAGGTTTTCTGTCAGTCATGAGTTAAAGAACCTCTATCCAGTCCATTAATGGAGACCCTGCGAGAGGTAATCTCGAGGCCATCAATAGACCCTGTGGTCCAATACGATTTTTCCATCTCTGCCCCATCACCTGGCCAGATGTGGTCTTCGTACTTCCACTATTACTCTGGGCGGTAAGGGTTACAAGGCTATTGTGAGTCTTCTGCGCGATGCTTCAACAATCACATTGCGTTTTTTCCTCGGTGAGGGTGGTCGGTGTTCTGGAGGTACTTACCCGATGGAATGAAGAAAAGCTATGCAACCCCCTGGTAAGTTCATGACACACTTATGCTATTTTGAACGATTGGAAAAAAAATATCGGGAGGAGTCATCTCTGTAACTATTGTTCTTTACAGATTTCTAGGAAAGACTTTCCCCTTTGTTAGTTTTGACTCCGTGGAATATTTCCCTTCAGTCATGGATGGATTCATGATTTTTTCTAAGGTTTTGTATCTGTAGTTTCTCTGTGAGGTAGCCATCTCACCCTACAACAACCATTGATTCATGAAGGCTTCTACACAGACGGTCTTCAATTATTTCTTTGCTGTGCAACTTGGCACTTAAATTTGGAAATACTCGTCGTATATCTATTGCGATAAAATAATGGTTAACTTCGCAATGCCGAGTAGTTTTGTGCTAGGTGATATGCTTAAAGTTCCCTGGCCAGACCCATGCCCTTTTGTGAGTTTTTTCCATTAGGACTAAGTCTCAACTCTCATTATTAGTTACTCTTTGACTGGGCTGGTCCTTACCATGCTTGCTATAGGAAAACCTTAGTCTGTACTCTTTCCTTATATCCTTTCTTGGCTTAGTATTAAGTTTGTGAGTTATCGACCTCTTGGCTTACTGTGTAGACTAGGTATTCTCGATTTTTTAAGTATGCAACCATGGTAAGATTTTCTTTGTTAATGTACAGGGTTTTTGGCTTCAACTCAAAATTTCTCAGTTTACCCTAATCGCGCCTGTACATGCATAGATACAAGTTGTAAGTTTCCACTGTATAACATTGTTCATAACTTCATAATTCTTAAAATAATTACGTTTATTCTCTATTCGGAAACCTATGGTTATTTCGTTATGTTCTTGTTTTATCCTTGGTTAGTGACTTGTAATTTCTATGTTATTATGATTGTGAAAGCACCAATCTCATGGTGACATTCGTGACTTGGATTCATATGTTTGTTGTGGAGCTTGTGCGCTCTTAAATCAAACGTAGGTTAAATTATATTCTTTATTTTCATACTATCATTCATGGATGAAGATTTTATTACTAATATCTAATGATGGGACCCCCTGTTTGCTACGAGGGTACCCATCAGACCAACCTTGGTCCCCTTCTCCCTTTTGGTCTGTGGATGACTCCTTCAAAAACACAGATAGGACAAAAGATCCCAAATCGTAGCTAAGTGTAGTATTTATATTTATATGTGTTAATTATTTTGTAATCATTTATCCTGGTAATGTTCTACATTTCAGCATTTGAATTGTTATTCACTTCAAATCTGATATTAATTAACCTTTCTTGGTTTTCCTGCAGGTCTACATGCATTCGAAGTCTCTGGATCCTAGGACAGCTTCTGGTGCAAAAGGTACTTGGGTTCCATATTATAATTATATCTTAAGAAAAATATCCACCCAGGTTTTATCGAAAGAAAATGACCTTATTCTAGAATACATTCGTCATGGAATTTTACACCAGACCCCGTAACAACGGGTTATTTGTATATTCAAATTCTGTTATGTAGGGTTGAAGACTTTTTTTAGTGTCGGTCTGACTTTGAGATACGAGACATGTTTATCTGTATTTATAATACCCATTTCTTGTGTCCACATTAGTGAAAAAGGAGTAGGATTGTAACTACTTGTTCCAGTGTATAACTCAGGGCTCTATATCGGTAGTACATGTACTCAGATACTGAAATTATATTGATACCCCTTTTGGGTCTACTGTAATATTTATAAAATTCGGACAATCTTTAGTTAACTCATGTAGCCGCGCATCTACAAATCTACAACAATATGTATATGGATTTATATTTGTGATTTTTCCGAAATTCAAGTCCTTTAGATTCACTAAGCTTCTGCTCCTACACTATTTTAAATCAAACAAAGACTTCGTTATGTGAATGACTGAATTGTACAAGCTTAAGATATTGGCATAAAAGGGAAAGATGTACTTACTTTCTCATGTAATCATTGAGACTCTTATGGTATGAATCATTAGATTTTTAAACAAATTATAAAAACCTTCTGTAGAGTTACTATATATATATATATATATATATATATATCTCTATATACATAGTTATTCTTATCATATATAGATATTTATCACAAGTCTGATTTTGACATGAATATGGTTGGATATTCTTCACCAAGTGATACGGCTCTGCGTATTTACTTACAGTAATATATGTATACATATATATTTTTAATTCTCAAGTACACTTCCAACACTTTCTTTAGCATCTGCCAAGTTTAATGATTTCCTTCAATTGATTACCTATATGTATATAAACACATATTTGTACTGTTAGAAGTAAAATAGGATTGACTTTATTTAAAACTAGATGCATCCTCTAGTATGTTTACATAATTCCATTCCATTCATAGTTAAGATACATAGGAATTTTACTGAACGCATACCATTTAGTTGTAAGGGTCTACCCTACAATTTATTCCACCCATCAATAATTTACTCAACATAAATAATTCATACAAAATTAAAATAGATATACTCTTTCATCCATTAAATCAAAACGACTTTCGATCAAAAAGTTAGTCAACATAAATAATTCTCCTAGAATTAAATAGATGTATTCTATCAGTGATTTAAATTGAAGAACATTCAATCAGAGAAATAGTAGATGGACATATCTGAGCAAGTTGTCGAACAACAAATGGAACAACCAAGTTCCTCCCAACCTTAGAACATAACAACCAATCTACTTGCTCCTCTCACCCCCTAGCCTGACCATGAATCCATGAGGGCGAACTCCAGAACTCCTCCTTAGCTATAGTCCTTCTATTTCAGAAAACTTCTCCTTGCCTTACACTCAGAAAAAAATGTTCATAACAACAAGAGATAATTATTTCCCTAGCATACTAGGCAGCATCCCGCCTCCTACCATATGCTATATATCCAAAAACAATTTTGCCTAGGTCTTTCCCCTTGGAAATTTTTGCAGCTTTCCAAATCCATGATTTTTCAGGCGCTGTCAATGGCCAAATTCTTGATTTTCCACTTGTAACATTCAACCCTAAGGTAGTTCCAACATGTTCCCCACTCATGGAGTCATGGTCAGCTGATTTCAACCTGGCTGTTCCATTTGTCTATCAACAATAAATATAAAAATATTTGTTTCTTACAAGTGTCATAGTCAAAGAGTTAGTTGGGTCAAATTAGATCTTTTCCCAACATTCCTAATCATAATTTACAATTAACTAAATTCGAAATTCATAATTTCCATAAATGACAATAATTTTCCAATTTTGAATTTACCAAAAATGGAAATAAATTCATAAGTATTTTCAGACTTAAAAATAATTTATTTCTTGGGGGATGTTACATTTTTCTTTCAAGAGACTAATTTGGGGACACTACCCTAGTATGGTGACCAGTGGTGGCAATGTTACCCACAAGCATTTCACAGAAATGAGAAGGATGGATCGTGATGAGACCCCCTTTCTCTTGGCTATGCCACCAACAACCACTACCCTTGCGTGGTGACTAATTGAATGGTAGTGTCATACCGCTACATGCCCATGGAATTAATAGGATGGCTCATGATGAGATCCCCTATCCTCCAATTAGGTCTTGATTTATTATTTTTTATGGGTCCCTCTGTTTCTTGTTGAGAATCCTTTTATTTCTTTCTCGGGGATCCCTGGCCGAAGCATATCAAGGTTTCCTTCTTTTGGATTTAATCTTTTGCCATCTACTTTTACCGTCTGGGCTTTTAGCTCCTTCTTCCCACAAGTTAAGGTACAACCCTTAGATATTTGGCTAACCCAATGCCCAGAACAGTGTAATGGGATGAATGAGTGGGAAAAAGATGAAAAGTGGTAAGTATGGTGGGAACGGACGATGAACTTTCATGAATCCCCCAGTGGAAATTCAAACCCTATGGGAACCAACTTACTAGGGCATCGTGTCATTTCCCCAGGTGTGGTCAAGTGGAAAGGCATAAGGTCCAAGCATACATTAGAAGAAAAAAGAATTAAATGCACATATTCAAAATTTTTGAGGATCAGAGTGACACATACCATGATACCCAAAATCATTACCTCATAAAGCCAGACCCATTTCTACTGCAAGACCAGGCCGATGTGATGGATGTTGTTGCTGTTGACCAAGTGGAAGCTCCGAAGAAGAAAGGATGGGCCCTCTAGGGCCATGCTCAAGTCGATATGACTCTCGGTACTCCATGTCTAGGACCTATGGGCCTCAAGACATAGTTTCATTAGTTATCCCTAGGCGAGGTGATAACAACTCCCACTACAGAAAAAAGGAGAATAAGGAGGAAGCATTCCCCTAGAACCAAAACTAGGATTCACATAAGACGACAAAGAAGAGGATGACAAGTGCAAAGTCATGTCTGGCATACCAAAAGAGAAAGGATTATATTCCTAAGGAATTATATGAGGACTATGATTCGACGTACCACTCGGAAATAAAAAATGATTCATCCCCATGGATTGAGTAGAGACAATGGGTGGGGTAGCACTAACTGAGGGAGTCACAGGGGCTCCACCAACCATAGCCGTCAAAACTCAAGACACAATACAAAATCCTAAGGTCAACTAATAATCAAAGAGAACACTCCTAAATAAAGATAAAATCCAATGCACACAAACAAGATATAATGGATGAAAGGGAACTCCCGAACCAAAGTAGGTATGCTTTTCCCAAGAGGGGCCTGAGACTCCGCAACAATAGAGTGGAGGTATCAAAACTAGTTATAAGGACCCACGTAGGCTTCACAACGCAGTTGTTTAGATCCCTCTGGAGAGGAAATCCTCCTTAAAGTTCATGTGTCATCTGATCCATATCTAACTTAGGGTACCTACAGAATAACCCCTACAAACAACCTATGTGGTTACCTACGTCAAGCAACTAGATTCACCATGATATAACCAATGCTCAAGCGAGCAGCCGCAAGTCTGGTCCACTGTATGGGAAGGATAGAAAAGACCGAAATATTGAAAGCACCACCTCTCAAGGAGGTAAAGGCACTAGCAAGACCCCCAAATATGAATATAACCCCATAAATATATCTGACGCTAAGAAGGTATTAGAGGGCTATATCTGCAACCAGCTTCACGTGACCTCGTGCTTAACTCCGATGTGAGTGGATCATCCCGAGGACACTAATTATATAATGGATTTCACCACTCATTGGTCAGACACATACATTTGAGTTTTATATCCTTGGAGAAGTTTACTCACAAAATCCTATTCCAAGGCCCTAGGTCCTATACTTGTTTGTGTACCTTGAAAAATAAAATCGTCTCTAATCAATTTTAATTATTCAACATTAATTTTCATGGCTTCTTACTCAAAAGGTGCGATCGTGAAATTGATGGTATGACGACTCAACATAAAAGAAGCAAATATAAAAACAATGCTAATGACTAGTCTTGATTTTTCAATGAGATGGTATGCTTCTAAATGCTGTTACCAAAATGAAATATCTACAATTTCAATGAAGCACAATTGTTATCACTAAAATTTCATCTGCACATGGTTACAAGAACTCAACATCGTCAAACAGTAATGAAGTCATTCATGGCCCTGAATTAGTCTCACAACATTCAAAAAAGGGAAAAAACTATACAAAGTAGTGAAAAATTGAAGAGCGCTTTGCAGACATTGGGCGCGCGCACACATGCGCGGAACAAGAACGTAGAAAACACACATATGCACATGATGCACGACTGTTAGTGAAAAAAGCTGCGCACCTGCTAAATGACGCATTTGTGAATGTGGTCAGCCTCCCAACCACTTATGGTTCAGCTCCCAAGCTGATTTGTCCTCCAAATCCGGGCTGGATCCAAATGGTGGGTTGGTCAAAGACCTAATAATGCCCTAAATGGCCTCTTTTCACACTACAAAGAAATTGAACAAAATCCCAAAGAAATGCTATAACAATCCATGAATGCACCTCATTTTCTCAAGGAATTCAAAGTAATGTTATGCTGCCTATATTGTTTCAAGGACTCCATCCTTGACAAGAGCACATTGGCACCATTACATTGGGCAATCCATCTCACCATTGAGTAGATTTGCAAAGAGTTCTTTCACCACCATTTTCATTTTCTTTGTTGTAAGAATAGCTACTAGTGAGGGTCCAAGAGCCTTCCCTTGGAGGAAGAAGGGACTCATAGTCCCCTTTCTTCTTGGTGCTTTGTTTTCATCAATAGATCAAGCCTCAAACATTGGTGACATGAGTCTTTTTGTTCTTGTTATCTCTATGTCCCTATGCTTATGATTTTAGTTTTTATTTGTTTAATTCTTGATTATAGTTTTGTTTTTCTTTCTCTAACTCTTTCCTCTACAGCTGTCCTGCTCAGTAGACCCAACTGAGCTTGCAAGCACCTCTTATTTGCTCACCAAGGTGATGAAAGAGGCGCAACAGATTGGCGACTCCACTGGGGAAAGGTATCAAATTCCTACCTCATTTGGGTTTATTTTTCTCTTCTTTTAGTTTGTTTAACTTGCAGGTGCACTAACTGGCCTAAGACGACCTGCCAACCATCCAATTCAATGGAGAATTGAGAGAAATCCATCTGGATTTTTCTTTCTTGGCCGCTTGTCACCAATGCGCGGGTATTCTACCCCACAGACGCGCATCATGTGCACATGCGCTTAAGTGACAACCTTTCTCTGCGCGCATGCGCTTTCAGACTCATCTCTGTTCGCGTGCCTGCGCTCTGTGTGACTCTATCTTCACTAGGGGCTGCACATCTGAGCAAAATTTCACATTGTAAGTTGTTGGGATGTGGGGAAGGCCATTTTCCTTCTTAAAAATGATGTCAAGCATGTTCTAAAAACTACACCACACTTAGTCCCTTCATCATATAAAGGGGTTAGTCAAACACACATAGGCACTTAGGAGGATAAAAATCAATTTCCCTTATTTTCTTTTTGCCACATGGATGGCTTGTTTTGACTCACAAGATAAGGTGGAAATCATTTTTAATCACATATAACTTACATTGGGACTAGAAGTTGAATGAAAATCACTTAGTATGCTCTTCTCTCGCGCCTTCAAGCGACCTTGAGAATCAGAAAAAGATTGTGAAACAATTTCATCTCCCTTAAACAAAGTTTAAAACCTTTAGGAGAGGACAACGACCCTTCTTGGGACCCCTTTTAGTTTTCTTTTTTCAAACACATCTTAATATTGTAACGGGCCCATACATACCCACATGCTGCAAAGATAGGATAGTGTTTGAAATTTTGCTTTCTTAGATCAAAACACTAGGGAAGTTTAAAGGTTTTTAATGGGCCCATACATGCCCACATGTTCAATCTAGGATAGTTTCAAGCTTTTCTTAGATTACATCACAATAGGGAGTTAAAGGATACTAATGGACCCACATGTCCACATGCTAGCTTCCTAGGGCTTTTGAATTACGCAAGGTTGTACCAAAGGAACTTAGTTAATTAGGTAATCAAACTCTTGTAAGGACCAAGCGAAGTCCACATGCAGCAAGGTGACATCTAATTCACTAAAAATTGGCACACTTTAACTCACACACAAAAGTCACTTATCACTCACATAGCTTCTTCTTGAAACGTGGAGGTCAAAGTAAGTTTCCTCCAAAAAGGATTCCGAAAACACCCCACCTTTTTTTGATTGGACTATCCACTCCCATTTTTAATCAACGAGGTTGGTTTGCACCCCAAACCTCCCAAAACAACTACATCTAAAATATTTCTAAAAACTCACTAAGTTTTCCTCCACAGGAGGTGCCAAAAGAAATTTTTTAGTCTAGGTAGGATTTCGGGGATAGGCATCCAAATAACTCCCCGTTATCTGGTTCTCACA
>ML781493.1:193987-239363 GCA_009831015.1 Picea engelmannii
AGGAGGTGCCAAAAGAAATTTTTTAGTCTAGGTAGGATTTCGGGGATAGGCATCCAAATAACTCCCCGTTATCTGGTTCTCACATTGTCAAAACATAGAGGTTGTCAAATAGGGAACTGAAAATCCTCCAAGTCAAGTGTTCTAATCACCATAAGGCAGGGAGATACCCGTGAAGGGTTGAAGGCTGAGGTCTGGTTGTTCTATGCATCCCCCCTTGAGGCACCCACCTCTTGGACGGGATCCAGCCCGTGACCCATTTCTTAGGCCAAAAATCTAAATGCTGCACTTTGACCGAGGTACCTAGTGGCCAAATTTAGGACATCTACCCAGGTGGCAATTGTGGGCTGCAATTGCACCTTGATTGGATTTTGTGTGGCTATTGGGAAATATCACCAGCTCTTTCGGGATATGCCCCCTTTACCCCTCATTATAACCAGTTATTTCATCCTTCACTAGTTTCTCTTCCAGTGACTTCAGACCCCACTATTGAGTACTATTGGAAGGTCCAATGCTATTTGAGAGGAAGGTCGTTACGTATTCTAGGACACGAGCATTTTCTTTCTTTTGATTCCCCCACGCGGACAAAACCCACTTACCTACATATATTCTTCTTTCTCATTTTATGTATGATGCACATCTGATTACAGTTTGATTTGGATATATATATTGTGTAAACATTCAATGCAAAGGCTCTTGTTTCTATATTTCTCTCACCACTTGTTGCACACATTCACACAATTAGTCTAACAGCATAGGGGAACCATAGAACCCCCGTCGTTCACGACGCTTGCTCAAACTCCCTCCTATTTTAGGGGGAGTATCTGGTCGTGCCCGCTCATCGACACCTCCTTCACACACTCTTGTGAATGTTACTATCTTAGGATCAACTTTTCTTGGTTCTACATTACTTGGGTCAACTTCCCAAGGTCATCCGTTCACTCACTCTCCTTTACACGGAAGCGGGCAACCCACTTCCTATCAAGGAGGGAGCACCAAACCACCTAGCCCCCATCAAGGGTCAGGTTCACAACACACTATGGCCGGAGCTAATCCTCCCCCCCCCACTGCAGATGCCATATTTGGCCTCTCTTAACATACTGGATCTCACCAAACTCACCAATGATCCTATATTGCATGACCCCACATGGCCTGCAATGCCAACAAAACTCCCTTCAGACATACCAAAGTTTGAAGGAAAGGCAAGCGATGAACCTGCCAACCATGTCATGACCTTTCACCTATGGTGCTCCTCCAACAACATTATGGATCATTCCATCAGACTGTGATTATTTCAATGCACACTCACTGGCCCATCAGCTAAATGGTATGTCGAAGAAAAATCAAGGTCCCACGCGACCTTTGAGTCATTGGCCAAAGCATTCTTGACCTTTTTCCAATTACCCATCCACCATGACAATGGTCTAGAACTATTGTCTAACTTCAAACAAACCTTAGCCACACACATCGCTGACCACATTCATGAGTGGCGTAGGTGACGTAGTTTGTGTAAAGCAGAAACCACCAAGCAACAGTGTCTCGACTGGTTTCTTAGATCACTTGTCTCTCTCCTTGGAAAGGATGTAGCTTCCACCTTCCCTCAATCCGAAGAGGAAGCCATCAGTAAGGCCCAACAGTATGACCTCATCTATGCACAGTCAGGGTACTTATACACAGTACTCCCTGATCTTCCAAAACCTGTTCCATTTGGCCAAGACAAACCTGGGATGTCTCACTCAGGAGACAGACTAATTGGTGCCACCACACATCATGGTCCAAAACCCCAACCACCACTGATGTATGGAACATCTCAATACCAGCTAGCATATGGGGGCAATCCTTATTACCCCCCACCTTCTTATCAACAACCATACCCTGTTGCTATAAATCCACCCATCAGCGGACCACCGCCGGCACCTCCCATACATCCACCTATGACCACAAACAGTGGTAATCCCTCAACATTAGCTTATAGTACTAGTGAAAGCACTACGCCTTCCTATGTACCTTATGGATCGGTACCACCACAAAATCCATACTTCCCATTTCCTGGTCCCCCACAACCCATGGATCCCCCACATCCTCATGCAGGGGTAAATTTTGTTCAACCCTCTGCTGCTCAACAATACCAAAATTTTGAACAGTTGAACACAGCTAATCCAACCCATCCATCGAACAATGCCAAGAAGAAAGGATGGAACAGGAATAACAACAACCCTGGTCAAGGCGAGAATCAACCCCCACAGCACCAACCAACTAGGGGCAACCAGAACCAAGGGAACCAAAACCCCCAAGGGGGAAATAATAATAGATGCCAAGGGTGAAATCATGTTAAAACCATATTCCCTTGTGCCCTTAGTGGTGAGTTTAGACATTACACTCATCATTACCCCCAGATCTATGATTTCAAACGGTTGAAAGACTCTGGAAGTCTTCCCCTTTCTCCTGCACAACCTGCCCCTCAATAGGCACCACAACAATACGTGCAACAACCCCCTCCTACTGTACTGCAAAATCCTATTCCACATCAAGGTGTGATAAACACCCAACAGGACACACAACACCCCCCACCTCAGGTGGGACAATACCTCAACCCCAACAACCCAATAGAGCACACAATTCTCCTCACCAGTGAGGAAGAAATCCTTCTGCAAACGCGTAGTCATCAGTATCATACACCCGCTGAGTCTCCTCCCATCATTCCAGAGACAAACCCTACACCGATGGGACCCCCATTGGTGATCCCCCGCCCTTCCACCGAACCACCACTTCGCATCCCTCGCATCCCATTGTGTCGGAATGTCAACAACCCATAGGCTAGGGTAGCTCATAACTATAGTTTGGTAGACGACTTAGCACAATCCTCGACTGCCATGTTAGTCTTGGAAGTCCTCTAGACTTGTCCTACTCAGCAGAAATCACTACTTTCCACCTTGGGGGCAGTCGACCCTGTAGATACTTGACTCATCACCTTTGATCTTGACAGCGGAGAACCTCGTCTTCCCGCCTTGATCTCTTTTCAAATACCAGTAAAAATATAGAACATCACAGTTCATCGATGTATCATCGATGAAGGGGCATCTACATGCATTATGTCCAAAATAGTATGGCAGAAACTTGGTTCCCTAGAACTCATACCCTCTGCCATCACATTACGATCTTATGATGGACGACCATCCTCTCCTGAAGGGCTCTTCCAAAAAATCCCTGTTTAACTCAGGGGCAAGACTATCCTCATCAACATCAAAGTTATCGACGCCCCGCTCGATTATAATATCCTGTTTGGTCGTAGCTACATGTACACTATGAAGGCAGTGGCATCTTCCGTCTTTCGGACAATGATGTTCCCCCACAATGGAAAGATCATGACCATCGACCAAGTCTCACATTACGAGCCTAACCCATCTTCCAACCTCGATAACATTCTTCCCCTCATCCACACAAACCAAGACACATATCCACTCGTTCAGATGGGTCCTGGGATTTTTAAAGATCCATCCTTGTTAGGGACATACCATGGAGCACCACCACTCCTTCATCCTGCTAATCAAGTATGCGTCATCTCATCTAACGGAACTCACACAGAGGATGCTCATCCTCCTCAGGAGGCTTCGGTCATTCCTGACGTCCCAAAAGTCGCATAACCACTCCCACTAGAACCTCTTGCACACTCGTCGACCTCAACAGTCCATGAATCCACATCGCCTCATTGGCATAGTCCCGTTTGGGAGACAGTCCCCAACCCCTCAATCAAATTCCCTTCTTTTACCCTCCACCAGGTATAGAATCTTTTCAGGTAGCCGCAATGCTCACACTACCTAATATGGTGTTAGCAATACCAGTGTGGTATTTACACCCACCTGAGATGGTCCCTCGACCATCCCTTGCCCCACAGGAAGGAATCCCCATGGTGATTCCCGTCCTTACCCCCACCTCCCCCCCCACTCACTAACCTCCCTGCTACAGCTGGGGGCAGGAGAAAGAAGAAAGAGCCCACCACTCCACTTCCTCCATGCATCCCCCCACCTTGCGCACTATGTGAGAAAGAGGGCCACCAAACCAACAATTGTCCATCACTACCTGAATTACGGAATTTGATCCCCCTCAATCAAACTCCCACAACACCCGCCACTACTGCTAGTCCCACCACTACCACTCACCCCTCCAGTAGTAAAGGGTTGAGGACCAAATATGCTTGTGCTATCTATTCAGAGTAAGGCCATTATACCCATCATTGCTCAGCACTGCCATGCTTTCGGTAGACATTAGCCGTCGTACACCATAACTTCTAGAACAACCCCAACCCTGCTACGACCTCCTCAACGAATATCATTGACATTCGTTATGTCACCACTTCAGTCAATGAACGTATGAGACGCCCTTTCTCTCTCTGTGATTCATTAGCTCACTTTACATACCAGTGTCCTATGATTCTTGAATATAGGCAACATCAATTGGCCCTACTTCACCGATCCGCAGAGGCAATAATTGACATTACCTCGTCACTAGAGGATCTTCATGTCATTTCTCCTAAACCCGAGGCACTCCCAACGCTTCCATGGTTCTTAGATGACGTATCTGAGTATTTACCCCCCAACCCACCCAACTCTCCTTCTCATTCCCCTACGGACACTCTCCACCCAACCACCATGGGTACCCCTCAGTATTTCAATATATGGTTTATGTCGAGTGAACCCTCACCATCTCCTAGCATTGCTCCCCCTGCTTCTCCATCAGGGGGCAACCACACTATCACCAAGATCACTCCTCATGACCCCTTGTATTCCCACCATTTCCAATGCGATGAGGAAATATTGGAAGAGATAAACCACTTGGACTCTCCCTGGGATGCGCTACATCACCGTGCACTCTTCTCTCCACAGGAAGCCCTCATGCCTCCTAACCAAAACCCCATCCACGTGGTTGAAACCAAAGATTTTATCCCCTCCGGGCCTATAGATTGGTTCAACAATCCCATTCCTGCCCCTGATGCATTTGAAGAAGGCAATATGGCCAACATTTCCCCCACCATCAAAATTGACATTTCCATTAAAGATGGCATCGTCGAAGAAATCACCATTGGCACTTCTTGCATTCCTCAGGAAATCGCCGCATATAAAGAACTCTTCCAGGAATATAGAGATATTTTCACCTGGTCATACATAGAAATGCCTGGCCTTGATCCCTCTATTGTTGAGCATTGCATCGACACCTGGCCTGACATCACACCAGTTCGCCAGAAACAGCGACCGCTACACCCATCCAAAGCCGCGACTATCAAAGCCGAAATTGACAAATTACGCACTGCCGAGTTTATTTATCCCATCGCTTATACTTCATGGGTTTCCAACCCTATACCCGTCAACAAAAAATAGGGCACTATCCACGTTTTCACAGACTTTCACGATCTCAATAACACATGTCCCAAAGACAAATTTCCAACGCCTTTCATCGATCAAATTATCGACGACTGTGTCGGCCATGAGGCCCTCTCCTTTATGGACAAATTTTCTGGCTATAACCAAATACAAATCCACCCATCCGATCAGTATAAAACCGCATTCATTACCCCATGGGGTACTTTTGCATATCGTGTCATGCCTTTCGGCTTAAAAAATGCCGACGCAACCTTCCAGCGGGCAATGACATACATCTTTCACAATCTGGCTAATATCATCCTCGCCTACTTAGACGACCTCACAGCTCGATCCAAGAGACGCACCCATCATCTGGATGATTTACGAATCATTTTTCAATGGTGTCATCAATACAATATCCTCTTGAATCCTCTCAAGTGTGTGTTCTATGTCATCGCAGGGCACCTCCTCAGTTTTATTGTTTCCCAAAGCGGTATTACCGTAGACCCCCTCAAAGTCCAAGCTATCACCAAAATTCCACCTCCTTGGAATTTATGACAACTTCAGAGTCTACAGGGCAAATCTAACTTTCTTAGACACTTTGTTCCCGATTACGCCATATGCGCACATGGTTTCCTCTGCTTACTACGTCACGACATCCCTTTTCACTGGGACGACCATGCCCAACAGTCATTTGATGATCTTAAAGCAACGCTTTCAAATGCACCTTTAATTTGTGCACCTGACTATAATCGCGACTACATCCTTTACGTATCAGCATCAGCTGTATTAGTAGCTGGTATCCTCATCCAGCTTGGAGATGAAAATCATGAACATGTCATTTATTATGTTAGTAAGAACCTCTCAGGGCCACCCTTGAAGTATAAACACAAAGAGAAACTTGCCCTTACAGTTGTCCTCGCAGTCTAGAAACTGTGCCATTACATTCTGCTTCACACCACAAAGGTCGTCCCAGATTCCAACCCTATGCAGTACTTGCTCAGCCATCAGCAAGTCAACAAAAAATTCTCTCGATGGATCGTTATCATTTAGGAGTATGACCTTGAGTTCTTAACACCTAAGAGTAAGAAGGCCCTTGTTCTCACTGAACTTGTCATGACCCTCCCCTCTGACACCACCAGTGCCCCCATCAACACCGAATTTCTTGACGAACATCTCTTTTACATCACTTCGGATGATCCTTGGTACGGCGACCTCCTCATCTACCTTCGAACTCAAAAGTTCAGTAACCACCTTTCACGAGATGATCATCAACGTATTCGCCATCAAGCCCCCTGCTACCTTCTCATCGAAGACATCCTATATCGGCGGGGCATCGACACCATTCTTCGACGATGCCTAACCATTGACGAGGCCGACAGAGTCTTAAACGACTGCCATAGTGGCGCATGTGGGGGTCATCTGTCGGGTATATCCACCTCTCAAAAGATTATCTGAGCCGGTTACTTTTGGCCTACCTTGTTTCATGATTGCAATCATCTATGAAACGATGTAAGCAATGTCAGCTCTACGCCAACAAAGCCCGAGCTCCCCCCGCTCTTCTTCACCCTATCATTTCTACCGACCCTTTTTGTAAATGGGGCATCAAATTCATGACTTGTAATCCCCCATCCAACAATGGCCACAAATACATCGTTGTCTCCGTTGATTACTTCACCAAATGGGCAAAAGCTATGCCCACTTTCAACAACACCACTGACACTGCAACACGTTTTTTCTTTAACCATGTCATATCCCACTTTGGATTCCCCCTCCAACTTGTTTCCAACCATGGGAAACACTTCGAGAATGAGATTTTCGTCGAACTCTCATCTCAGTTAGGCTTTTCTCATGAGTTTGCCTCACCATATTACCCTTAGTCAAATGGACAGGTCGAGGCAGTTAACAAGGTCCTCAAGACCATGTTATAGCGCATGGTTAATAAGCATAAAACCAATTGGAACCATATGTTATTTTCTGCACTATGGGCTTATCGAATGGCTGTGAAGACCGCTACTGGTTTCACACCATTCCATTTAGTCCATGGGGTCGAGGAAACTCTTCCCATCGAGTGCGAAATCCCCACCTTACGCACCGCAATTGAGCTATAACCTGACACTGCTCCAATAGAGCAGCACTTGCTGAACTTGGGGTCTCTGGATGAAGATCGTCGATCTTCCTTA
Organism: Picea engelmannii; assembly: GCA_009831015.1. Classification (NCBI taxonomy): domain Eukaryota; kingdom Viridiplantae; phylum Streptophyta; class Pinopsida; order Pinales; family Pinaceae; genus Picea; species Picea engelmannii. The sequence continues at coordinate 201,525 of ML781493.1, forward strand.
CAGAAAAACAAGGCAGCTAAAAAATGATCCAAGGCTACCTTTGATCACCATGTCAACCTTCGATCAATCCGCGAAGGCGACCTTGTCCTGGCTTACAATATCGCTCATGATACCTTTGGCCACGAAAAATTTGAATCACTCTGGCATGGCCCATACATTATTCAACATTGCCTCACCAAAGGCGCATACATCCTGGTCTCCCCCGAAGGCCTCTCTCTCAAAGAACCCGTCAACGGGTTGTATCTCAAGAACTTTTATGCTTAGAAGTAGTCATTCTACTTTAGGTTATTTATTTTCTAGCATTTTTTAATCTTTTTTCTCCTTCCCTCACATCTAAACTATCCTTTGTGCTATTGAAAAATGCTTCCTCCACTAGCCTACCACATCGGTTACACCGACGACGCCAGCCGTTGGACACAAAATCTCGCTTCGACTGCTTGGGCTCTCTACAACCCCTCACATGAAATGCTCCATTCAAGTGGCATATGTTTGGGGTTAGCAACCAACAACCAAGCCGAATACACTGCGGTCATTGGCCTCCTGGCTAACGCCTAGCATCATCATATTCGTTACCTTAGCATCTTCCTCGACTCTCAACTAGTCATTCTCCAGCTCAACAATGTGTACCGCATATGCGATCCGCGCCTCTTTCGCAAATACCTACAGGTTAGGCTTTTATCTTGACATTTTGATTCCATTACATTTACACATATTCCAAGACAATTGAATCAAATAACAGATCAAATAGCTAACATGGTGTTAGATTGGCATATATCACATCAAGCTACAAATACCTAAACATATCAAAAAAACCTGTCACATCATATATATAGAATGGACGTACTCAAAACATCAGCAAAAAACATGTAGACAACATTAGGATCTCAAATATGTATACTCATATATATAAAGGCCCATCAGGCCATTCGACTATTTACATACAAAAATACATGTATCCGCAGGCCAATGCAACACCTCGGTACAAAAAATGGGCTCACTAGCCTATATACAACAAAAGAGATATACATCATACACCACTCATGGTGCCTCTATCGCACCACCATCTGCTCCTCCCTCAGGCGGTGGCGGCCCACAACCACCTACCCTAGGCGGTGGTGGTCCACCCACAGGACCCTCCTGCCCCGGCGACAGCCGTCCACTCGTCATAGTAGCAACCACTACTGCTCGTCGCACTATGGACCACCATGGTGGCGGTACCCCCACACACTGCTCCAGGAAACTCTCATCCTAGATATACGACCACATGCCCTCCGACACATCCTACAAAATTGTCTACAGAAAATGGCGTATAACATCAAAATCCACTCTGGCTGCCATCGAAGGAGCGTGTGATGGCCCCACACCAGGGTCATCGAACCGACACCTCCTCGCTACCCTCTCTAGCTCAGCTGGTTGCCCCGTGGAATCTTCCCGCCGATGTCTCTCTCCATGCGGTAGTCTCTCCGGCTCTCGATGAGCCGATGCTCTCTGCATATCCACCTCATGCCCACGAGGTGCCACATCTGCACATGCACAAAAAAACAAACACAGCAGATAGTATCAACATCTATATCATATACATATGGACTGCTATCTCAAAAAACAAAATAAACTAAAACATGCACACCAATACTAAACATACCTCGATGGTCAAACACCTCCCCTGGAGGTAGCACCATGTCTGGGTCACCTTGGAAGTCCACCCCAACATAGGGGTACCGAAGTATCACCTGTGGCATCTGCTGCCATACCTGTGCCACCTCTATCGAAAAGAAGTGGCCACCTTCGCCACCACCATGATGAAGCAAAACTGTCGACCACCGCCTCAACCGCGGCTCTCGCACCCCTAGCACCTCCAGTAGGATCCGCGGGCGCAACATCAACACCCTCTCTAGAAACCAGGCCACTAGGATGGACCTGAATGCAAAATCCCTTGCACCAGTGGACCGACAATGGTCCAACTGTGCCACCATCTGTGCATGCAGCGTCAGCCCCCAAGCGAAACGCTCGCCAGCCAAAACTCTCTCCAGCACCAGCAGCTGGCCACCACTAATCCGCTGGGTCGCTAGTGACCCATATACCTGCACAATCATCACTGCTATACAACGATGCGCCAGGGAATCTATAGCTGATATACTCACCACCGTCCTGGACATAAAGTTCTGCCCTGAACAATATCTCCGACCAATATCGGCAAGCAAAGTAGTCCTAGGCAGCACTGGCTCCATCGGTAGGGGCGTTCTTCGAAAGGGGAGCCCAGTCAAGAAATATACATCCTCCACCGCAGTGAAGGAGATCTTCTCTCCTCGCATGAGGAAGCAGTGCAGCTCCGGACTCCACATCTGGATCAGGAATTGTAATAGATACTCCTGTGCCCATATCAACGGGCACTCAAAGAACTTTAGCAACCCAAAGGTTTCCAAAGTCACACGAACACTGGGCTCCTCAATGGCCATGGCATCTCATAACTAGGCCCAGTCTCTCTCTCGCCATTGCACTGGCATTGTCACTGCTGTCCACCTACAGACAACATAGAGTCCTATGTCAGCTCAAGCAACCATCCAAACATCAAAAGACTCATTTTTTTTTACACCCCAACCTTGCCTCCTAGGTGCGGTTTTGTTACCCATAAGCGCGCACACATGCGCGCCTGTTCACTACACAGGTGCGCACTCATGCACGCCTATTCACTACATAGGTGCGCATTAGTGCGTACCTGTTTGTCTCACATGCACGCTTGTATGCATGCCTGTTCACCATACAGGCGCACCGAGGTGCGTGCCTGTTCAACCCACAGGTGCGCACGAGTGCACACCTGTTCAACTCACAGGCGCGCCCTTCGAGCGTGCCATAAACCCCCTCTACTGTGCTCCCATGCATGTATATAAGGTGGGCAGGCGCGCACATATGCGCACCTATCACCGAATCTCCCACGCATGTGGGGCCCACACCCCCTAAATACCCCTGTATGACCCTCCGTGTAGTCCCTGCCCAAAAATTGAAAACCTATTTCTATGCAGGATGATCAGACCACTAACCTGATACTCGCAGATCCTCAGTCGGCTGCCTCATCATCCCCGAATCTCCCAATCTCCTCTGAAAACTGCTCGTCCAGTCACTATTGCAGCAGGTACAAATGAGGTGGCAATGTGGGCCCTACAGCTATATATAGGCCTTTTGCCAAACTTCCACTCACCATTCTGGGAGCCCAAGGCGTCCATTTTTCAAACCATCTTTAGCCACGGGATTAGCATCCTGTCACCTACATCACAACAATTCCTGGGCCTCTTTTCATCCTGAGCCCCCGAGGCACCTTTTTTATCCATGGTTAGGTACGCATGCACATATTTCATGCTTATCACTCAATACATGCTCATATCTTCGATTCTTTTCAGATATTGTTCACTTCGGGTATTTGGTTTTCATGTGTGCAGGTATTTGATCATCATACATCGATACAACCCCTTCAGGTATATACTCAGCACTGGCATGTAGTCTTTCCCACTGTATCGCATTTACATTTCCAGTCATACCCTCTGATATTGGCCTTTAGGATCCCCATTCCCGGCTCTGTAGTACCCACACCTCCATTTTGCATCTTCGGTACTGTTACCCGGTAGCATTCTTACCCACATGAGTTGTCCCATTCATAGCACCTTTTGCCACTTTTTGACACTCATGCTATTTTTCATCACCCTTTAGGGATGGGAGTCCCGATATTCTTTCATCATGTCGCGAATCAACCTCATACTCCTTCTCCTCATTTTGCTAGCTTTCCCACCTGGACTCCCAGATTCTCTCTTTATGGTTCTATTTTCTTACCTGCACCTCCGCAGTATCAGGAACCCTCCATTTCCTCCACAATCAGTTTGCCCCTCTGCAAACCTACCTTCATTTCACCTACCTCATACAGAAACTCACCAATGGGGCCCCCACCCTTCATCAGTTTTCCAAGAAGATTCTACCCTCCATGGGCCACCCATATCAAACTAGGGCACCTGTTTCTGTATTTGTACATTTCTCCCCAAATTATTCATTATTAATTATACAAACGCCTTTATTTCCAGTCATTACCTTATCTTTTTGTTGTCACCTTTGGCGACTTGCTTCCTTCCTTTTTGGCCAAACGCAACCCATGTTACCCTTGGTTGGAGAATTCCTTATCATCCACCCTTACCGGCATCGTCCATATCTTCAGAGTAACCCACAGGTCACTTACCTCTACCCTCTAACTTTGTTCACCTTGTCCCGCCTCTGGCACAACTTATCATCGGTCTTGTCGTCCCCCTACCACTCGACCTCGTTACACGGTTGTAGCCACTTTTTATCTCATACATTCTCCAACCAAGGGCAGTCTTGAGTCTTCCCACTTCTTGACTTCATCCATGTACCTCTGCCACTTCCTCACCTCAGTAGATTTCCCGAAGCCCTTTGCTTCTCGGAGTTGCGTTCCCCTTTTGTCGACATCAGCACAATTTTCCAGAAGAGGGATAGTATCTTGATTCTCATTATCCATCCAATGAGAGATCTCAGACGACACAGGGAGAAACACCATTGCTCCCTGCTGTCGTTGACCCCCGTAACATTCGACGCCAACACTTTCTCATGTTATGGTGGGTCTTACTTTGTGACTATTGCAGTTATTTCTATCATTTGCCAAAGACCTCTGAACTTGGTAGGGATATCAATGCCTGCATCATCGCCGATACTTATTACCATGATCATTGACTATTATTCAGAGTATGTTCCTTTGCAGAATTGTCTTCTGCCTTTATCATCACTGCCCCCGAGGGCGCTGCAGTTGTCTACACCAACACTTCAGTCATCTTTTTTCAGATTTACATGACATGAGCATGGGGCATGCCCGCCTCGTTTGTACACAGTTTTCTATTTTGCGCACCTCATAGAAGGTTGGGTCCTACCGGTTCCTTTTTTCTCCAATGGATTGCTTTGAACGATCCCACTATTGCTCTATCTTACAACAACATTCTCCGTAGAAGAAACATTGATGGATTTTGGCTATACATCTGCTCCTAACCTCATCCATCAGGGGGCATCTGTTATCACTGAAATTTCGTCCGCACATGGTTACAAGAACTCAACATCGTCAAACAATAATGAAGTCATTCATGGCCCTGAATTAATCTCACAGCATTCAAAAAAGGGAAAAAACTATACAAAGTAGTGAAAAATTGAAGAGCGCTTTGCAGACATTGGGCGCACGCGCACATGCACAGAATAGGAACATAGAAAGCGCGCATATGCGCACGATGCACGACTGTTAGTGCAAAAAGTCACGCACCTACTAAATGACGCATTTATGAATGTGGTCGGCCTCCCAACCACTTATGGTTCAGCTCCCAAGCTGATTTGACCTCCAAATCTGGGCTAGATCCAAATGGTGGGCTGGTCAAAGAACTAATAATGCCCTAAATGGCCTCTTTTCACACTACAAAGCAGTTGAACAAAAGCCCAAAGCAATGCTATAAAAAGCCATGAATGCACCTCATTTTCTCAAGGAATTCAAAGTAATGTTATGATGCCTATATTGTTTTAAGGACTCCATCCTTGACAAGAGCACATTGGCACCATTACATTGGGCAATCCATCTCACCATTGAGTGGATTTGCAAAGATTTCTTTCACCACCATTTTCATTTTCTTTGTTGTAATAAGAGCTACTAGTGAGGGTCCAAGAGCCTTCCCTTGGAGGAAGAAGGGACTCATAGTCCCCTTTCTTCTTGGTGCTTTGTTTTCATCAATAGATCAAGCCTCAAACATTGGTGACATGGGTCTTTTTGTTCTTGTTATCTCTATGTCCCTATGCTTACGATTTTAGTTTTTATTAGTTTAATTCTTGATTATAGTTTTGTTTTTCTTTCTCTAACTCTTTCCTCTACAACTGTCCTGCTCAGCAGACCCAACTGAGCTTGCAAGCACCTCTTATTTTCTCACCAAGGTGACGAAAGAGGCACAACAACAATCTTTCATAATATGCCAAAACTAATGTAACACAACCAAAAGTGAAAATTCCATAAGTAAAATGCAAGAAAGAAATTGTTTTTGTATTTTCAGTATAATAATATGAAAATGTAAGGATTGAATAAAGAACCTCTCAGAAAGACCCTACTACAAGCACCAAGAGACAAGCCAAACAAGACACCAAGAAGTAACTACCCATACCTGAAATGCAACGAAAACAAGAATAGGGGAAAAGAGTCTGCCCAAGAATTCACCAATAAAGTGGCTTCCTATCACTCTGTAGGCACTTAATAGTCAGAATAGGGACCCAAGAAGTCTCAACAACAAAAAAAACTCACCCAAAAAACACGAAACTCAACCAAAAAGACTAAAGAGATAGTGTACGCACCCTAAAGGAAGATAACTTGGGTATGTACGTGCCCTGAAGGAAGACAACTCGCTTATGTACATGCCTTGTCAAGGGGAAACCCACGTATGTCAAGGAAGACATTGCTTGGGAAAGGGTTAAGCCAGGAAAATCAGATGAAAGATGAAATATAGTCTATCAAGCAACACACGACAAAGAAACTCAGAAAAATAGAGAGCAAATAAAGGAGAAAAACATCCAATACCCCAAAAAGGAGATCTCCCCAGTGGAGTCGCCAATTATGTTATGAGGAAAGTCTCTCTATGGCTAGGGGAAAACCAAAATAGATAGAAAAAAACCCATAAATCAACTCTAATCTCAAGTATTCTATATAAATGAAATGCTAACAAGAGAAGGATAAAATCCTACCTCGTTCGGATGTCCGAAAAATACCACTGTTGAGCACGCGACCCAAAGATTTATACCTACAACTTGTCTTCAACAACCAAGATACACAAGTATGTGGTAATGATATATAATGTTAGCATATAAATCAACATAATACATTAACATACATAACAAAAATGCCAATGGAAATCAATACAAATATTTGAAAGATATCAATTAGACAAGAAAATAGTATTTCTATTAATGTAATCAACATAATTACACAGGTGACAAACTTTTATAACAAAACATATAAGAACCGAGAAAATAAGTCCCTACAATTGGGCCTCCACCACTTCAATCCTCCACAAAGGAAATCTCACATGTAGGATTCAATGAGGTTATCCATCACAAGATAGGAATAGCTTGGGGGATAAACACAAAAGTTCAGACTTTCAAGGACAAAGGGATGCAAACTCAATTGAGGTGAAATTTCTCAAGAATGTCTTTGCTCTCAATTATGAATTGTGTATATTCAAGGATTGGATATGGCTCAATTTATATCCTCCAAATGAAATTGAAGGGTCGATTCAGAGCGTTTCAAGTATATGTAAGGTCAAGGATTATAGATCTCGTGACATGGCATGAAAATCTGACCCATTTTTTAGTTTTTGAGCTCCAAACCCGATGTACATGGGATGTAATGGAGCAGCCCATTTACGTACATGAGATGTATAATTGGAAGGTCACGTACATGAACACAAGTGTGTATTTTTATCTCTGTAGTGATAAAAAAAAGGGGAAATGAATTCTGCATAGGGAAATGGAAGTCCATCCAAGAAAGATGCATGTAGTGTGGAAAAATATGCTATAACAACTTACAATAGGGATTAACCCTTTTCAATGGACCAAAATTCTTAACGAATTCCAACGATCTTCCTTCCTTTGCACGCGTTGATCCCTGAAATTGCGCCAACTACCTTTACTTCCTTTGCACATGTTGCACAGTTCCCCAAAATCTTGTCCCAATATGCCCCCAACACTCACCTATGGCTTGTCCCGACCACTCAGTCCGTCTGCTGCACTCTCTTCCATGTCACAAAAAAATTCTCAAAATTTTCCTTTGCAGTTGCGAACTTCTCCTTTGCTTTTGATTCTTGTGTCAAAATCCCCTTTGTTGTCTTTGCGGTAATGGGGGTGTTCAATTTCTCTGCGCTATCTTGCATTGATTTCTTTATTATGCCTTATGTAGCTGCAAGTTATTTTGTCACCCAAAATACTTCCTCCTACAACAACTCAATATTCTGTGCGAGAGTCTGTTGTTCATCTCTAATATGGTTTATCTCAAGGTACATTTGCCTATTCTTAACTATTGTAGCCATTCGTTCTATTGTTGGCAGAGTGCTTATTGTTTCTTTGAACTTCTGTGCCTTCTCCTGCATAGCATCTAATCTCTGTTATAATGTTGTAGCTCTTCATTCTCTAACAACTGATTCCACACTTGTGTACTCTCTTCATATAGCTTTGCGCATTCCTCATCCAAGCTTCTAATACTTTCCACAATCGTCATGGTTGTCTTCTCCCATTGCTCCCTTTCTTTTGGTGGGGTACTTGGTGTTGTGCGAGCTTCCATGTCGATTATATTTGCGCAGAAGCCCTGAATGGCTTCACTTATATTTTTCACTTTCTCTTCCAAAGGAGTATCTTGTTCTATATATACCTTTGGGATATTGTTGTATACCTCTTGCAGTTCCTATTTCAACTTTTCTATTCTATGTGCGGCCTTGTCCCATTCCGACATGAGTGTACTATACTTTGCGTGTAGTGCATCATTGTCTACAACCACTTTAGCCAACTCCATAGAAGTTGATTATGTGTGCAACTGGATCTATTATGTGACACTTGTCTATAAGCAATGTAGCACATTCGACGGTAACTATGACAACACTAAGTCAATATGGGTTAATTCTTGTGCGCGCTCCTGCATTTATGTCATGTGGAACTCTATGGCCCCTACTGATATCTTTAAGATCCAACGCTCTGCTGATGCTGATGGTGGTTGAGATTTTTTTGTTTGTGAATCTGTTGTATTTGTTGTGTTCTCTATCTATTCTTCTTCTAACATTTAGACTGACACTATCCTAGTCAATTCAAAAATATGGTGCAGTGTAGCTATTTGCGCCTTCACATTTGTGTGTATCTCTTCCTATTTCTGTGCAACTCTCATGAATGATTCTCCAGTTACTTATTTTACTTGATCTCCAATATTATCCAAGTCATATTCAACTAAGGGCTAGATGGATGCTTCCTTTGAGGCTTTACTCTTCTTATGTTTATGCGATGATCACTCCTTAGGTGCTCTTTTCTCTTCTCTTTAGTGGGTGGTGTTGTTTGAGTGTCTCTTTCACCATTCCTTTGTTCTTCATGTTCTTGTTCTTCTTCTATCATTCAAACTGGCACTGGGGTTTTTCACTCTGCTTCCTAGTCATTTACATTCTGGTTGAGATCCTGTTCTATTACACTGTATCTAGTCAACAACCATTGTTGATCCGGATCCCTCTTTTCTTGAACTTACATCTAGTGTGGCCCTGCTTTGAATCACATGATTTCTTTGTATGCTTCAACTCTCTAAGGTAGAATTGATGGTGTGTCCTTAATACATTTCTAGATTGTCCTTATAGATGTAAAAGGTGATATTGATGTCCAATTGCCTGTTTTGTGTGTGTTATGCCACAAAGACACATACCTTGCTTCCAGGAATGGTTGTTGCATACCTTCCAGGAATTGGGTTTCTTTCGGTTCCCTCCAAGCAACTAGTGCAATCATGATTAGTAATCATGCATAATGGAACTCCATTCCTTTCTCACACACCTCCCTACAATTGGTTAAAAATTGATTTACCAAAAATGTCGCCTAGTTCATTTGAACTCCTACTGCGGACTTCTCTTATGCTTCTATTACACATGCTGGCACCTGATCTCTGTGACATTTCCTGAGTAATTTTCAAGATAACACCTATGTCAAAAACCTAACAGAATCATCATTGATACTCATTATGTCCAATATCCATTCTCCTATGTGCATGCCATATTTTTCCTTCATCCTTTCTACTAATGATTTATCACGAGTCTTATCCATGAACAAAGGTTGTGGGTATTCTCCTGTTGACGATAATCTTGTAATCCACACAATGAGTTGGGGGTCAATTGATACTGGCATGTCCAACCAGAGAAAGCCTATGTGGACACAAATCAACAATAACTTGATGCATATGTTTATGTCTCCGCTTCTGCCAAAATGTGGGATCTCCAACAGGTTCAATATGCATGTTCGTTGTAGTCATGTTGCCTACTACTGGGGATTGACTTTGAGTACAAGTGAATTTGGGTTGAGTCATGTGCACAGATAATTTTGTTGTGCTAACTCTAGAAAATTCTTCATATTTGCAAGGTCATGGTCTGAAAACAATAGATTTCTTATTGCGCCAAACATATCTCCCTCAACAGTGACCTAGGTGGAATCACCGGTGTAACAAGGTCATACTTTAGCTCCTTATGCAATATAACTTGCTTTGTTATTGGCTTTTTGGGTGGCACATACGCTCTCAAAAAGTTTACTAGATCTGCTGCATCTATTCTTGGGGCTTCTTCATGCATAGGTATTGATGCTTGTTTCATGCATAATTTCTTTGTCTGCGATGTGGATGATACTTCCTTTGGTGGCCCCATGGCTTTCTATAACTCTGCTCTGTCTACAACTCACTTTGCTTTCTTTGTTGTAATCTCTGGCTCTCCTTTGGCTCTCCTATGGCTCTCTATTCTCTTCAAATATCTAAGAAACAATAACCTTTTCTCATCACCCGTCGTCTGCTTTTATAGGTTGTTTCCAGTTGTTATCTTCCTCTTCATGCCAAAATGCTCAGTCCCATCCGATTGTGTTCACATTCAATTCTTGGACAAATTCTGCATTAGTTTCGTATTATTCGACAAATCATGGTATAGATTTGTCAGCCTGTCAAAATATTATCGCCACTTTTCATTTATGAATATGTGTTCCTGTTGAATCATCATTATTTTTACTCTTTAATGCTTTCCCAGTCATATACACAAGTATTTATCTCGGGTTTTCACTTCACCTTTCTGTGTGCAATTCAATTCTCCTTCCTCTTCGTGACATTTTCTTGTTCATCTCTTTTTTTGCTAATTTTAATCTTTGAACAATGCTCGTTCCAAAACTTCAATCCTTCTCTCTCTTCAAATGTTTATTGTGGCTTGCATTAAGCTCTTTTATTTATTTTTCTTTTCTTTTTAATATAATATAGATATAATACATATGTTATAGTACACATGTTGTGCAATCAGACTAATACAAGGAAGAATGATTATCCTTATACAATTTCAACTGAATACCATTGAGCAATCCTTTCATGATTTCCCCATTCAACTTCTCTAACCCCTGACTTCATCACAAATCTGATCACATACGAACCCAACCTATGAATTGGGAACTTTCCAAGGTGTCACAATTTTTTTTTTCATAGAGAAAAACTAAGTCTCCTATATGAAACTTCTTCTGTTTAATATGTTTGTCATGCCATTATTTTTTTCTTTTTGAACCTACTGATGGAATCGTGCAATGAAGTGGTTCTCCTCCAATTCCCCTAGATTTTATAGTCTTTTTTCTACTGCTACCGAATCTGTGAGCTCTGTTAGCACGACAATGCACGAACTTGACACAATGAACTCCATAGGAATAACTACTTCCTGGCCATATAACAATCAAAATTGTGTTTGTCCTTTCAACTTCTTACATGTGGTTTAATATGCCCATAGTACTGGAAGAATCCTTATGTCCTAGTTAGATTTATTTACATTACATATCTTTGTGAGCACATTCTCTAGGATCTTGTTAAACGCTTCCGTTGTTCCATTCACCTGAGGATGATAAGGTGTGCTCTTCTAGTGATGAATATGAAATTATTATGTCAAAGTAGCAATCGTTTTATTAAAAAAATTCGTCCCTTGATCACTCATAAGAATTCTCAGACATTCAAACCTCATAACAACATTCTCAAATAGAAACCACGAAGCAGTCTCTGGGCTACAATCTCTGACCGGTTTTGCTTCAACCCATTGGGTCAAGTAATTTGTCATAGTGATTATATATCTTTCTCTTGAACTTTTTGCTAGTGGGTTGATCGGTCCAATGAAATCAACTACCCATTTTTCAAAAGTCTGGAACTTCACTTACGGTATTAAAGGCATCTAATCTCTTCTAGATGGATTCCCAACTCACTAAAATACATCATAGGTCTGACATAACTCCTTAGCATCCTTATGAAGGGTGGGCCACCATAGTCCTGCACATAAAATATTTCGAACTGTCGCTTTTCCTGCATAGTGGCCTCCCACAATTCCTTCATATGCCTCTGATAATATAATAAGCCTTTCATTATTTAATACACATCGTCGAAGAATACCATATGCACCTAAATTATACAAATTCCCCACTATAAGATGATAATCTGTTGACTTTACTAATAAATGCTTCCTCTACGCAATTGTAAAGTTGGCTGGGGCTACTCCTGTGCTTAATAATTGGACAATATTTGCAAAGTAATAATTGACCATTTGTACTATGAACAAGTGCACATTTGGTATACTGTCATCCCAATTTCTTGCTTCTTCCCTTGTCAATACGTGTGACAAATGGTTAGGTCCTGAATTTAACTTTTCTGGTTTTACAATCACTTCAAATTCATACTCCTGAAATAATAAAATCCATCTGCATATCTTCCTCCCCAACACTGGCTTATTGACTAAGTTTCTCAGTGCATAATGATCCGTGTACATATTAAAATGTGATCCCAACAGATAATGCCTAAACTTTTGTAGTGCATACACCATTTCCAGTCCTTCACGCCTTGTAGTAGTGTAATTTTGTTCAGTAGTCGACAACATTTTGCTGGCAAATGCGATGGCATGATCCAAATATTCTTCCCCTCGCTGAGTTAGAATTGCGCCTAACACTATAGATGATGTATTTACATGGATGTGGAATTCCTTCTTCCTATCTGAAAATACTAAAATTGGTGCGATAACCAGTTTATGCTTCAAGGTATCCAAACTTTGTTGACATTCCTCATTCCCTTGAAACTTGACCTCCTTCTTCAACATTTTTTCCATCGAGGTTGTGATCTGCGTGTATCCCCTAATAAATTTTTTATAGTACTTTGTATGACCCAATGTTTCTCACAATTGTCACACTGAAGTAGGTTGTGGCAGATCAACAATAAAAAAAATCTTCATAGGATCAACCAAAAGTCCTTGTTTACATACTACATGACCCAACAGGATACCAAATGGTGTGTAGAAAATACACTTCTTCAAGTTCAAGGAAATATCGAACTGTCTACATTTATCCAACTTAAAGCATAGAGTTTCAATATGGTCCTTCAACAAACTGAACACTGACCAATCATCCAAATATACTTCTAGGAATTCATGAATAAATTCTTTAACGGTTATGCCAACAACTTGGGAAAATACTCCTGGTGCATTTTTCAATCCAAAATACATGACTGTATACTGATAACATCCCAATTCTATCACAAATGTTGTCTTATGCCTATCCTCTTGTGCAATCTTAATCTGGTGATACCTAGAGAATCCATCAATAGATGAGTAAGCTTCATGTCCTCCTATATTCTCCAAAACTTCATTTGTAAATGATGTAGGAAACGGGTCATGTAAGCAAGCATCATACAATTTCCTTGGATCGATGCAAATTATGATTCCACCTATTTTCTTGTCCTGGACCACCATCGAACCGATCCATTCTAAATTTGAGACAGGTTCAATAATTCCATCTTCCAACATCTATATATTTCTTCTTTCACTTTATGATTATATACTGGGTTCAATCGGTGCATTCTCTTCTTCACTGGTTGACATATGGCTTCAAAGGGATCTTCATCTCCCCTAGCTCCCCAACAATCCATTTCATTTTTGAAAATGTAATTGGAAAAATGTCATAGTATTCAAACAGTAAATAAAAAATCTTCTCTACAATTTCTTCATTCCAGTAATCTCCAATGTTTGTGTTGGACACACCGACCATACTGAGAGGGGGGGTGAATCAATGTAGGGATCTTTTTACTCCTTTACAAAACACCTTAATTAAAAATAACCATTTACTCATCATCCATTACTTTCATTTATAACAAGTTGTATGTACTCATATATCAACAACAAACATCATCAATAAGCCATCATCATGAAGAATACAAGGTGTTATCACATATAGTTGTTCAATTTCATAGGTGACAATCATCAACGCACAGAGAAGGCAAAGTTAATTACAATGTCATTTTCCCCCCTGCACATTTTCGATGTGGCGCTATCTCTAAATGCAGATGGTAGGAATCCAAAGTTAGCAGGAGGATAAAAGTTTAGCAGGGGCACTAAAAGTAGCCAGCGTGCCCAGATCTCAGCTACCATTCAGATCGACGGTCACTAGTCATATTGGGGCCGCAACATGTGCAGACATTAAAATCCTAAGGGAGGGATGAAATTGAAACCATGGTTTCACATGGAGGTGACATGTCAGAAAGAGGTGCATATCAGGCTCGAAAGTGGTGAAGGTCCAAACCACTTTTCACGGCCTCGATATGCACATACGCATGTAACACCCTATCCTGAGTTGACAAGTGTTCGCCCGACAATTGTCCCGCCACACTCCAATCCCAAGGAGTGATCATCCAATGAGCGAGGGTTGACTTCCATGACCTCAACTTCCAATCCAATTGCGACAGATGGTCTTCTGTGGATCATTAGTCTCATCTCTCTCTTATCATGATGAAGATTCAGTTAATGAGGTAGGGGCTAGTAACTAAAACCTCAACTCAACCCATAAATGGAAGGCTCGATAGTTATGGCCAAGGAGTCCAAACTATCAATAGGGTACAACGATGGTCAGTTTTCTGCAGGTCCTCACTAAACCTAGTTTGTGTCTGATAGAGGGAAACACGCCCAGTTTGACAGAGGACTGCTCAGACACAAAGTTTTGAATGGCATTGTCAGATCTTACTCTTGGAAGTAGTGTACTGGTATAAGTATAAATAGATCAGTTTGATATTTTGTTAAGGTCATCAACTGGTTGAGCCGAGCTCCCTATTTTGTATTATTTTGATGCCATAACTGTTCTCTGGTTATGTATCAAATTTGAGACTTTCGCATTAATAGAAGTCAACTTCTCTCATCTCTTTGTAAAAATTTTGCTAAAATACTCGGGCATGCAGGATCCAGTCGAGGGTTGTAGTTATATTGTAATTTAGGTTTGATTACAATATTGTTGTGACCAGTTTTAGTCAGTTTCCTTGTTACCTTATTCCCCCCTACACTGAAAGGCTCGGGCATAGAGGATCCAATCAAGTTGTTATAGTTGCATTGTGATGTAGGTTTGATCATTATGTTTCTATGACATATTTTAGTGTCTGAAGCTTAAGTTCAAGAGTGTTCTTGAGCTTGAGATTTTCTTCACCAAGCTGCTTGAAATTTGGATGCCCATGGTAGACTTGTCCACCTTTCTCACTAACTCTTCCTTCTGCTCGCACTTAAAATCAAACCACTGATTGAAGTTAATGAGGCGCTCACTTCCCTATGCATTTTATGTCCAGTTCCTATATTGAAATCATTCTTATACAAAGTTTTGTCCATTTGACCTCAATTCATAAAACCAACATCCACCAAATATTCTGATGGGTACTAGGCTTATCCTCATGCAATCTGAGGGTGACTCTTAGTGCTAACACAAGGAACACAAGATATATGTACAATTTTATTTTATAGTACAAACTACAATCCTTGGGCATTTTTTCAGCAACAACTAAATAGAGAAACAACTCTAGAAGAGCACCGACTCTCAATGAAAGACTCAACTTACAAATCTCAGTATCAACTAAGAAGAGGAATCCAACCCTCAATTACAAGACCTAGCTTGTAGACAGAAAGAAATCTGTCAAAGTGTACCAACATTCTATACCAACACAAGTGCATTACCTATGCATGACACAACCTGTCACATCAATCTCATCATCCAAATCATATCTACTCACCAAGACAAGTCTCAACAATATCACCAAGATACCTCTAGAAATACACCATACTCTCCATAAACCAAATACCATAGTTGTAGAGATTCTGATGCTGCAGGTCTTCTGCTACGATTCTACTGCCGCGATTCTTCTGTTGCACTTTTTCTTCCACAATTTTTATGTAGCGATTTTTCTGCCGCACTTTTTCTAATGCAATTTTTCCGTCGCACTTTTTCTGCCACAATTTTTCTGCCGCGATTTTTCTTCCGCACTTTTTTTGCAGTGATTTTTCTGCCACACTTTTTCTGCTGCAATTTTTCTATTGCGATTTTTCTTTTTCTCTTTTTCTGCCGTGATTTTTCTTTTGCACTTTTTCTGCCACACTTTTTCTACCACAAATTTTCTCTATCGATAAATCCTGCCCAAATAACCTTTCACAATTGAATATTCAATATGCTCAAATATCATGCTCATAAGAGACCCTTTCTCTCTTATTTATACTTTTGCAAGTAGCTTTTGTTGAGGAAAAGATATGAAATGATCTTACTCAAGCATTTTCAGATTCTGCTTGGCTAGAGAAAAATAGACGGGAATGTCACCCTACGTTTATAGCCAACAAAAATAACATCCTAACTCACAAGTATTAATTACAATTGCTTAGTCTAGTATTTTTTCAATAAACAACTTGCTGGAAATTTACTTTTTATTTAATTTTCTGAACATATCAGTTGTTGAAATAAATGAAAATATAGAAGTAAAGTCACCAAGATGATAATCAATATAGATGAGACATAAAGAAATCCTTTATTTCATTCCAATTCACCAAAGAGTCATTTTCCTTACAAAATCTCAAAAACAAATCTTGGACCAAAGTCAAACTTAGACATCCTCGATGGAACATACAAAAGGACCTCTAATAGAAAACCAAAACTGAACTCTAAAAGCTGGATCATCTTGCCATGAATTGCTTCCCACTCGACTCTGCACAATAACCTTTGTCAGTCATGAAAACTAATTAAAAAATAGACAAGTCTAAACATACTATCAAAGATAGATCAACACCTCTGAAAAACAAGTGTCTGAATGATGTGATTCAACCCTGAATATTTTTGTCTACAATAAGACCCTTCTATCATAAAAGAGAATTAGGCTTGTGATGAATATATGAATGAATGAAAACTGAACTATCTCAACATAAACTCAAAGAACAAACCTTATTATGCTTCTGTTTCTATCCTCCTCCCATTCCTCCCTTTCCTTTTGATTTTAAACAAATTAGAATTGGTTGAAATAGTTGAACCAACTCATTAGTTAAGTTAATTAAAATACTCAACTAACTTTAGTTGGGGGGAAGAGTAATAATTATAATAAGGGTTATAAATAAATAATAACTAGTAGGTGGGACCCCTTGTGACTCCCATTAGTTAATAACAATCATAACAATCATAACAATCATAACATAACCATTAGTTAAGTAAAACACACCTCCTTGTGTCTCCCATCAACATATTCACTTTTGGCAAATTTAGCTCATGAAATTTGAAATTATTTTCAAAAATATTACTCATATATCTAAAATAAAACATGTTGTCCAAAATTTCTTGAAGTCAATTGTCATCAACAATGGATAAAAATAAAAACTCAAAAGCCATATTTCCCAGTTTGTGATGCAACCCTTCCTCGATTTCTTTTGTCACCTTTTGATTTTCCTGAACTTGCCTTTGGCTGTGCAGAGCCTTTAGGCCTAATTTCACTGATCAAGTGGGAGCAATCGCCCCTCAAATGCATCCAGGAAGACACAGATTTTTCTGAGCCATTGGAGGGTGAGGAAGGGACAATAGTGGTTTTTCTTCTATCAAGGGCACGGTGGGCCTCAGTTTTCAATCTATTGCTAGCATGGGAGGATTTCATTGGCGAGTGGTCAGGGGAACCTTGGACAATGGGGTTAATAGGTGTAGGAGCAGGAAAGGACAAGTTGGGCTAGCCATGATATTGGGAGATTGCCGAGTGGACAATCTCTTGCCATCCATTATTTTCAAGAACCTCAGGTTACAACGAGACATGAGGAGGTACGGGGATACCGGGGGCTTGCGGGACTTGTAAAGGAGGCCTTTTAGGCCTAGGTTGGACTACTCCCTGCCCAATCCAATTGAATAATCCGTCCTGAAACAATTGACCAAGCTCTTGGGGGCCAACATCAAAATTTATGGAGAACCTTGGCCTTCTTGGGCCTCTATTCCAATTAACTCTACCTCTGTTTCCTCGGCCATGGCTACCTCGACTGAAAAAAATCATTCCTGCATGCATGATTGATTAGAAAATAGTATTTTAAATAACCATACATGAAAACTCTTAAAAATATGAAATATATTTGGCTCAACAATGTGTCAGACTCATGCAATCCAATCCATACAAATTGTTTTACTGTTTATCAATGAGTAGGGGGTGAAAAAGGGTTCTAGGATATGCGAGGGGCTTGTATTGAGCGAAACATGATATAATGAGGGGGGAAAAGAACATGGTTACTATTTAATGAAAACAACAATCAATTGTAAGGCAAACCAATAAAACATCAATGCAATCCAAACAAGACACTGCCACTTTCAACTGCTTTAAAACCGAAATTCTCTTGACTGTAATCAATCTCAGAACATGGAGTGAAAAATGAATATGGGAAGGTAATGGGATTTGTAATTAGTGGAAAATGAGATAATGGAAGGGAAAAAGAATGATTATTGTTCATCATATTAATTAAGTGATCCATAAAACATTATGTGAAAAGAGATGCACTAACCAACAATCATTGTGACCAAATAACCATTACTGTGTATTTTAACTAGTTCACTGTTTGTAATCAAATGTCCAACACAATGTCATCACAAGACATTATGCACTCTACAAAATCTATAAAGGAGTTCTATTTATTTATCCAATTTATATCTTGTAATAATTCTCAATGTATAAACAATAACTAATTGCACTCATAACCATTTGCACTATGTTTATCCTGAAAACCAACTACTGCCCACACATTACTTCAATAATCAAATACACTCAGAGTCATGTTTCAAAATTAACTATGAGCTCATATTGTCAGGCCTGACATTTTTAAAAATGCAATGATATTCGTTAAACATATATGGAGCCAGCAAACCAAATCATCCAGATTAAATTGCAAAATCCGAATTGACATTTAAACAAACATCCAACAACCACCATTTTGACACAAGCTATGGACAGAGCAATTCAATAATGCAATTGTAATTCTGTCAATGTATAATCCCAACTCCATTTGACTCTAAAAATATGGGCCATTCATCAACATGACGAGGTATCAACAACATGCCTATCTTCATAAAACCAATAATCGGATTGCCACATAATCGTGCTTAAAAATCGATGACTATTTCTGAGTGTGGAACCCAAGCTATTCATATTATACACAGTGCATAACCACCAAAACACCATGATGCAACATCTCCATTTTACAAATCCAAACACACATTCACAGTAATAACTCAAACCATCGTGTTGAGCCATCAATCTAATACAATATTGCTTCGATTTAGTCAAACTGCAATCGACTATGCTGTGTAAAACTTGGGCTTATGCAATCAGACACTCATAAACATATAGTGGATGTAGTTCCTACATTCATATTGGTTGCAATAACCATTTGGCCCCAAAAGAAACTAACAATTATAATGGCCATTTATTCATTATGTAAAAACACTAGACCTACGAATGCAATATGTGTGAGCATTATAAAGCAATCGTAACCAATGCCAATTCAAACATCCAAATAATCTTTAGTGAAAAAATACCAGTGACTGTGTATCAACCAACCAATTCACCACTGTCGTAAAAATCAATCGACCTAACAAGCTGTGGAAACCACACATACCCACACATCAATTCGAATCGGGGCATTGACCCTCTCCATTAAACAAGACTGAGTTATTAAACATAAGGAGAGAGATTGTGTAATTTGAGTTGTGAAGATAGCAATGTAGGGTTTACCATTGTTATAACAGAGGCAGTAAGTAGATGCCAAAGAAACACAACTGTCATATGACCAACTGGGTGAGTCTATATTCAAGTTAATCGAAAATACATTTAATCCACAATAACCCATAGTAAACTTGACAGGCCTGACAATCTTCTCTATAAAAATTTAGACTGGAGGGATAAGGGTTTGTTTTGTAGCCAACATAGGGAGAACAGATCCAACTCCTTGTAATGGTGAAAACTCCGAGGCCAATGGTGAATACACAGAGAGAATCATGAATCATTTATGGACAGGTAATAAATCCATGACAGGGGGCCATAACAAAAGGTGAGGCTCTAATTTGGCCTAGAAATGTTATTTAATGCATGCAGGGTATAACCCTCATGGTATTTGATCAAACAACCACAACATTGAGGTGAAGATAGGGCTGAGTAAGAATAGGAAAACTCATTTCATGACCCTTAGTGGTGAAAACAACCAATTCACGTGAACAAAACACAGTGACATAGAATGCCTCCAACCATTAAACCCATAAAAGCCAAAGAATTGACATATTGATGTGAATGCATGAGGGAAACCATCCAACCAAGACCAACAAAACCCCTCCAACTAAGACAACAAAGATCACAAAAAACCCCTATGTATGCTAATGCCCGAGATGACCATTACAAATTCAAGATTATTGCAGAAAGAACCATCGATGCTTAATTCCAAACCACAATATTTTACACAGTTGCGACACTTCAGGAAAGCACAAACCAATACACCTGAGCCAGTAATCATTTCATAACCAAAGCAGACTCATGAATGGCCAAAAAAAGACATACCTATAATCGAACTCTTTAAAACATGAGCTGGCCAAGCGGTTCCTCTCTGCTAAGAAAATGGAGCATATGCACAACAACAAGGATGAACAATAGCCCGACTAGGGTAGAGGCTAACAGAAGGAGTAAAGGTGACGTGTAGTAAATGCACATCGCCTCCACACACATTTCATTAATTCACCAGTACATGCCACCATTAATCAAACCATGTATCGAAACCATCACCACATTAAAAGCCAATAGCGCGGCCATCATATTCCTTAACTTGTGCCATATAAAACAACCATGTACCATATCACAAAGTTAAATCACATAATTATTAGTGTCTATTACTCTGTCAAAATGCGCCACCCATATCCCGTCCTTCCAAATATACCATATTCATATTACCAATATAACTCAATTAAATCATCTAACCACCACTTGCTAGCTAAGATTCAACCATAATCGTTAAGTCCTTCATGCATGTAGTAAAGTATATAGGATAGTTTAAATTCTTCCCCTTTGCAATTGTTGCATTGTTTCTTATTTCTTTCCAATTGTTTGTATGTGGTATAGTAAAATTGCAGAACTAGATCCCTTTTCTTTTGCATTTGTTATAGTAATTTTGCCTTTCTCCAAATTGCCTTTTATGTATTTTCACTAACATTTTTGTTGTGCAGGTGCGATAAGAACAAATATCAATGATATCAATGAATAGAGTAAGCTGTAGTAACATAAGGAACCAACATTTCATAAGCTCAAACCATAGGCAATAACAAAATATCTCATCAACCATGTAATCCGTGCCGCACATCATCACAACATCAAATATGAACGGATCTGATCTTTAATGATACAAGGGGGTCCCAACTACTAGTATTATTTAGTTTTTATAATAATAGGCTTTAGAAACACTTTGCGGGCCAAACTTCGTTGACAATTTTAATCGTCAACAAACTGGCGACTCCACAGGAAAATTTGTTTTCAACATATTTAGAACTCAGAACTCATGGTTTTGTGAACCAAAAACAACAGGTCAAAAAGATATAACCCGAAATATTATGCAACAGGGGGAGGTGGGAGGATTTAATGGAAAGATGACTGGGAATTTGGGAATAATTCATGAAAAGTGTTAATTATGAGGGGTTTTTACCATTGTATGCATAATCTTTCGACCAAAATCTACTCTCTAACTTTCAAGGAGGAAAATTTTTAGACTTTCTCTTAAAATATCAATGGATGAAGAAATGGCAAGAAGAAGCATGAGATAACCAAATCCTTATAAGACAACAATGGAAGTATATAACAATTTCAAGGTCCCTTCAGAGGAGACATCATAATAGCTGTGTAAGCTTGATTGTTATTGGCTAACAGTGCTTTGCAAGAGTGTCACTGTGGAAAATTGATCCAACATTCTATTTGACCAAATTAACTAAAGATAATAAGAAGCAAAATCATGATGGAAGTAAAGTTGCAGAAACTAAAAAAACAACAATAAAAGACATAAATAAAATGTAGCAAGAAAAACCTTAACTCAAAAGATAGAAATCAAAGTACTGTAAAGAATAGAAAAGAAGCACAAAATTGAAAGAAGATCTAGGCTACTAGTATACAGAAAATCCAATCAGCCTTAGAACTTTTCACGCCGGCCCCTCACAATACTTCAAGCGAGGATTGTTAGTGCTATAGGAAAAAAATTGTCTCTGTAATTCCCTTAAAATGTATGATTTAGTGTCCAAGACAAAAGTAATTTGGAAATGACCCAACACTTGAAATTCTGATGTAATTATCAGCCCTTTGACGCACATGATTAAATTATCAAAATAAGCACGGAGATTGACCAATTCATTGAAATTTGTGTATATAGGCCTTTTAAAGGAGATACTTGCGTCAAATAAGCCAGAAGAAAAGAATTTGTAAGACATAGTATCACAATTAGTAATAAAAGTGATTTTGTGAACATTTTCCCCTTGTACCTTGATTTTATTGTAACCCAGAATTTCGCCAAGTAAGGGATTCAATTGTAACTCTACAACCTGCTGCAGAATCATTCTTGTATGGAGGGGAGGAGAAGGATTTGTCATAATAGACTGAATGAAGGTGTGACGATGAATACATGTTTTAGTATGATCTGTGATGTTTGAAGCAAGTACCCAATTTGGAACCTATTCAGGGTGGACTAAAAAAATAATCCTAGACCTTAGGAAATTTCCCAAATCCTTTTGAAAGGGTGTCTCCAGTGTATAGTTAATAAGTTATTGATTTTGCCTAGCTAGTTTTATAATATGCTGAACAATACTAGGATCAAAACCACAGAGATCCTCATAAGACCAAGAAAAAACCTTTTGAGATTCACCGAGTAGCCCAATAGACCCCATCTCTTCTTTATCATAACATTGAACTTTTATTTTAACATTCGTTGAAGGTTCAAGTGTCCTAATGTTCAGAGGGATGGTTTCAACCACCTTCTTTCATAACCCCTCTTCTTTCTGTTTTTATTTATTGCGTACAACACTCATTGAAAATGAACTCTCAAGAGGAGTCAAGCCCTCAGGAATATTATTATTTTCTATGGATACAATCTCCTTGGGCTTGAGAGGTTCATTTTGAATGGCAACATAAATTCTCTCATCGTTAGGGAGGGACTTCCAAGATCTTTCATTTTCATGAATATATGGATGATGTAGATATTGAAAAGCACAATCAAGCCTGTGAGGAAAAAGTTGTTGATTAGGAGAGGCTATAAAGACAACTAATCAATCAACCATTGAATTCAAATCCCTCTTAACATGAGTGATGTTGAAAGATATAAGGTTTGAGACAAGTTCCCAAAAATTTTGGGAGTATTGTTCCATCAACGTGTTGCTAGGAGAGCATATCTTACGTATTAGGTTCAAAACAAGCTCAGAATTTTTGAAAACTGAAAGGTGGCCACAACCAAGATTAATGGTGTTCTCAATGCCTAATAATAAAGCTTCGAATCCAGTGACATTGTTTGAACATGCGAACTCTAACCTGTACGACAAATTATGAATTTTCCCTACAGGAGAAACCAAAATAATGCCAGCCCCATTACCTTCACTAGAGCATGAACCACCAAAATGCATATGCCACATATCATCATCTAAATTGATTTGTTCCGAAAGAGAATTATCCTCTTCAACAAAGATGGAATACACTCCTAGGTCCTCTTAAATATAGTTTACATTAGATTGTGGAACATTCTCTATATAGAGTGAAATCCTTCCCTCTCTAAGGACTATAATGCTCTTACCATTCCGAGGAACGGATAAATGTGTCCCGTTGAGTGAGAGGTATCCACCTGTTCGGGCTTGTCAATATCTCCCCAAGATAATTGAGTAATTGCTTATGGGAATATCAATCACCTGGATGCTAAGGGTTGTCTTTATCTCAGGATGAGCACATAAAACCAAGGTTACATATTTAATCTCTCCTATGGTTGTTTGTTGTAGACTATTATAGGAGAGCATGCTTCTGGCATTTTCATTTGTACAAGACAAGCCTAGCTCTTCCATAATAATATTCAACATCACACTTGGGCCCGAGCTGCCATCAATGAGGCAGCAATGGGAAATCTTATCCGTGATCTTTACAGAAATATAAAAGGGGGGTTTTTTTATAGGGTATCTAAAGTTATGTACACCTACTTTATTTACAGAAGAATCATCTTCATTTAACTCTTCATAAATATTGGCTACAATGGAAGCTTTTCCTTCCATGAATTGTTTCAGATGCATCTCTTGTTTAGGGATGACAACCATGTCTAGGAGGGTTGCATTTGTTTTGATGTTGGCCAATTGATTCAAGATATTGTATTTAGAAGAGGGGAGAGGGGGAGTGATTCTTTGACTCTCAGGTACTTTAGGAACTTGTAGTGCAACAACGGTTGAGGGTGATCTTGGACTAGAAGAATTGCGAGGAGGATCAAATTTTCCCTTGGGAGCATAGGCCTTGCTCCTAGTGTCGATGACCATGAATTTCTCTGGATTTACGAAATATAGGAAAATGATAGTAGCTTCTGGTATTTTACCAAAGATATTATCTCTGGCACTCTTCTTTACCTCACATGTGGTTTCTTTGTGGTATTCCTCGCAAAATTTACACCAACTCCGAGGCAGGATAACTTTAGGCTGAAAATTATTTTCAACCGGAATTCTAAAGGGGGGTGCAGAAGAGGATGAAGCTCCAGGGGTGAGAGGGGAGACAATATTATTCCGCTCAAATGCTATCATACGATTTTTCATATCTTGTACTAGCTGTAAGAGAGTGGACATGTCTGTTTGTCTAACTGATTCTCCCTGGGAAAGGCCAGTTC
The DNA here is from genome assembly GCA_009831015.1 of Picea engelmannii. Classification (NCBI taxonomy): domain Eukaryota; kingdom Viridiplantae; phylum Streptophyta; class Pinopsida; order Pinales; family Pinaceae; genus Picea; species Picea engelmannii. The sequence goes on from ML781493.1 coordinate 226,484, forward strand.
TTTCAAGATGTTCTTCATACTCTAAGCAAGTATGCAGAGTGAAATCGAGATTATCAATGGCCTTTTATTCAAGCCTATGACAGTAGGGGGAAGGCAATATATTGTAATAATGCATGAAAGTGGCTTGGTTATGAGGGTGGATAAGTTTGGGGATTTTATTGTACAACTTGGTGAAAATCAAGTTGAAAGACTTAATGGTCTCACCCTCCTTGTAGGTAACATTATTGTATTCCTTTAACTTCTCAGCTGGGATTTTATATTGCCCATAAGTCAATCTGAACCAGTATATTAACTCCTCCCAAGTATATAGAATATTAGGAGGAAGGTCAAAGAAGTTGGCTGCATCCTTCCCTTCCAAGGAATTGATGAACAAGCGCATGCAAGTGTCATTGTCGTTGGCCCCTATGTTATGACAAGCATTAGAAAATGCCACCATGTGTTTGTTTGTACTTACAATGTTATTTCTTGAAAACTTAGGCAAGTGCTCTTTAAACTTCATAAGTGGTCGAGTAGTAGATGCTAGTTTAAGAGGGGAGGACACATGCCATGGTGTGGTTGTGGCATCTTCTTCAAACTGAAAAAGCCCATAATTTTTTATTACTTTGGTGGGGTTTGTTGTATATTGGACAGGGATATGGTGGCTATATAAGCTACCAATTACTGATGATGATGAAGATTGAGAATATGAAGCACTTCTAGTGCCACCAGAGCCTCCACTAGATGCCATATTGTGGATGATAGATGGGGAAAAGAAAGATGATATGGAATCAGATAGAGTCCTCCTTAGATCACTTTGTTGGGAATACAACACAACATTCCTTCTTTCTATTTCAACAATAGGATTGGTTTCAGGTGACAAGCCTCTTCTTCTTCTAGAAGCATGAGAATCTTAGGACATGAAAGAAAGGCCAAAACTGAAGAAAAAGAAGGTTACTACTGATTTCTAGGCTATCTACGTCTAGCTTCCAATTTTTCTTGAACACTAATATCTCGTTCAATTTCTTCCCAAGAATGGTTAAGTTCAACATGAGAGTTGGCAGTGTATAAGATGGTATTAAACAGATTCAAAGCAATGCTGGTCTGATCTTGAAGGCCGGGATCAATGTTGGACTTCCTTGCAACAGGAGCAATCATTAAAGTAAAACAATCAAATAATCAATATAAAAAAAGGAAGGATGTATTGATGAAAATCGAGTATAAAAATTAACTGGAGAGATATCAAAGATCTCCCTAGTATTGTCACCAAATAAATGTTGAGTAAAATATATGAAATGATCTTACTGAAGCATTTTCGGATTCTGCTTGGCTAAAGAAAAATAGATGGGAATGTCACCCTAGGTTTATAGCCAACAAAAATAACATCCTAACTCACAAGTATTAATTACGAGTTCTTAGGCTAGTCTTTTTTCAATAAATAACTTGCTAGAAATTTACTTTTTATTTAATTTTCTGAACATATCAGTTGCTGAAATAAATGTAAAGATAGAAGTAAAGTCACCAAGATGATAATCAAGACAGATGAGACATAAAGAAATCCTTTATTTCATTCCAATTCACCAAAGAGTCATTTCCTTACAAAATCTCATACAGAAATCTTGGACCAAAGTCAAACTTAGACATCCCCGATGGAACATACAAAAGGACCTCTGACATAAAACCAAAAATGAACTCTAAAAGCTGGATCAACTTGCCACAGATTGATGCCCACTCGACTCTTCACAATAGCCTTTGTTAGTCATGAAAAATAATTCACAAATAGACAAGTCTACACAGACTATCAAAGATAGATCAACACCTCTGAAAAACAAGTGTCTGAATGATGTGATTCTACAATATTGTTGTCCATGACAGGGGACCATAACATAAGGTGAGGCTCTAATTAGGCCTGAAAATGTTATTTAATGCACACATGGTATAACCCTCGTGGTCTTCGATCAAACAAACACAACACTGAGGTGAAGACAGGGTCGAGTAAGAACAGGAAAACTCATTTTGTGACCCTTAGTGGTGAAAACTACCAATTCATGTGAACAAAACACAGTGATGCAGAATGCCTCCAACCATTAAACCCATAAAATCTAGGGACTTGACATATTAATGCAAACATGTGAGGGAAACCATCCAACCAAGACCAACAAAAAACCTCCAACTAAGCCAACAAATATCACAAAAAACCCTATGGCTTCTAATGCTCAGGATGACCACTATGAATTCAATATTATTGCAGAAATAACCATCGATGCTTAATTCCAAACCACATTTTTTTACACAATTGTGACACTTCAGAAAAGCACAAACCAATACACTTGAGCCAGTAATCATTAGATAACCATAGTAGATTCATGAATGGAAAAAAAAGACATACCTGTAATCAAACTCTTTAAAATGGGAGCTAGCCGAGCGGTTCCTCTTTGCTAAGAAAAAAAGAATAACCACAACAATAAGGATGAACAATAGCCCGACTAGGGTGGTATCTAATGGAAGGAGTAAAGGTGATGTGTAGTAAATGCATGTCGCCTCCACCCACATTTCATTAATTCATCAGTACAAGCCACCATTAATCAAACCATGTATTGAAACCATCACCACATTAAAAGCCAATAGTGCAACCATCGTATTACTTAACTTGTGCCATATAAAACAACCACATACCATATCACAAAGTTAAATCACATAACTATTAGTGTCTATTACTCTGTCAAAATGCGCCACCCATATCCTATCCTTCCAAATATACCATATTCATATTAACAATATAACTTAATTAAATCGTGTTGGCCCTTGACCAAGTTTTGAGGAATACATGGTCATAGTTGACCATTTGGTACTTCGACTGCCTGTCGAAGACGAAGCACATGGTGAAGTGGAGATCATGGGATCTCGCCACCTTTTGTGGAACCTTTTTGGTTTTTTTTGGGAATATTGTAATGGGAAAGGGATGTCGGCCCTTGTTTAGGCCTTTTTCTATAAATAAATAGAGGTCTAGGCCATGTAAGAAGAGAGGCCCTGTCTAGTCGATGGATTAGTGCATAAGTTGGATCTATGTGATCAGAAGTTTGTGTGACTATAAGAGCTCTTTGCATGCTGTAATAGTGTTGACTGCACAGAGTGTGAGAAGGATTAGTGCTTGGATCTATCCAGGGAAAGAGGATCTAGTGAGCTGTGCAGATCTCTTATCCTATGCGGGGTAAGGGTCATTGAAGCTCCATGTTGTAACTACTTGAAGAAGATAATATAAAGAAGACTTTGTGGATGTAGCCCCAGGGTGGGGGTGAACCACGATAAATCTGTGTACTGTGATGATGTGTTTGTCTTTCTCTTGCTAAGTGCTCTAATATGTTTAGATAGATCTATTGATGCTTTGTGCTTATGAGATATGAATGCATGCTAGATATAATACATAAGATGCTAAGTGCTTAATCTATTGAGTATAACCTGTTTATCATTGCTAAGTGCTAGATTTGAGTAATTACTGCGGTGCTCTATGCTTTCTACGAAGTGTATTAATGAATGTATGTTAGGAAATAACTGATGCTAAGTGCACTGTAAGTAAGAGAATCACAGACCTGTGTCCCAGCTAAGGTTGCAAACATCTGAGTCCTACAACCACGCGTTCCTCTACCTTGGGTGAGACTTCATCTGCTTCATGAGTGCTACCGAAAGGGCTGGTAGTTAGGGATTTGTTGGTGCGCTCTTGAGCATTGAACCATGGGTCTGCCCCTGTGCCAACAAATGGTTCTGTTGCCAGGACCTGGAACTGTGATTGCTGGGAACTGAAGAAGAAGAAACTTTGTGTGAAATAATCTCCGTGCGTAGATCTGTTGCCCTAGTGTGCAGTGTTCTGTTTGACCTGTGAAGCTTTGTGCTAAGAAAGAAAGGTCAGATCTGAAGAAGAGAGGTCAGATCTGAAGAAAAAGAATTTAGATTTGCGAAGAAAGAGGTCAGATCTGCAAGAAAAAGGTAAGATATGTAAGACCTGTGCTTTGATAAAGGTAAGAATAGTTAAAAGTCTTAGATCTGGAAGCTTTGTGCTATGTAGAAGTAAGATAAGTGAAATTTTTTTGTTTCTAAAGCATGGATCTAGGTATGTTTGATAGATTCTATCCTATCTTCAAAACTAGGGCATTGATAGATGAAAGAAAGTTTGATATGAATAGATCTGATAAGTATAGTGATAGATATGTTATACCTATGCATAGAAAGAATTTTGGGACTAACCAATGGATGCAGGATCCTAGAAAGAAATTTGTGTAGGCTAACCGTTATGATCCTAACACACAATACATGAAAAGTTGGGGATCATTGAAGAGAAAGAGAGGATTAAATATTTGTTACAATTCTGAAAGGCCCGGACATCTTGCTAAGGAATGCCCTAGGCAAAGACCCAGTTGTCTTTGTTGTAAGGCCATGGACCATGAAGTATTGGATTGCCCTAGAATGATTGCTAGGCTTGAAAAGATGAATATAGAGCAAGCAAGAGATTAGGAGACCAATATTAGAGTAGAAACCCAGAAAGAATCAGAAAAGATATTGCTAAAGATGAGAGATACCTTGAATGACCCTTGACATGTTAGGCTATCAGAGATCTTCAAGAAGAAAGAACATATCGAAGTGAGAATAGGAGACTTCGACATTGACTGTGTTTTGGATGAAGAAACACAAGTGAACATTATGATAGAAGGAACCTGGAAATCTATAGGAAGACTTGACATGACCCCTTCATTAGGAGGAATAGGGTTATTCAGAGGAAAGTTGGTAAACCTATGTGGAAAGCTCACTCAAATATCTATGAATGCTCATGGAGCTTCGACAAAAGAAGATTTTGAGATTGTTAAGTTTGTGGAGGACAACACCCCGTTTACTATGTTACTTGGTAAATCTTGGATTGAGAAAGATCAAGCCAGAAAAAAGGAAGCAGAAAAGGACCTAAAATAACAGAGACAAGAGTTAAGAGACTTCATGACTACAAGGATCACGTAGTTGATTGAAGAACATGAGAACAAATCAAGGGTTCTTGACCCCAGGAACTTGGATGATGAAGTTGACAGAACGCTAGAAGAACCACAGAGGACCGAAAAATATGTTGGACAAGTAATACCCATGGATCTGAAGAAAGAATCTCAGCATTGCGAAGTTACCATGCCAAGAGAAGAAAAGAATCAGAATGAAAAAAGGATTACCGAGATGAAGCTCACTAGGAAGAAGGCTAGAAAACTCATGAAGAAGAAAGCGAAGTTGGAGAAATTACAGAACGTTCCAGAAGAAACCCCACAGAAGGAAAACATGCAGAATTTGAGCTTCGCCGGGATAGTAGAACAATGACATATGGCACTTCACCATGTCGAAGTAATATAGCCATTAGATGACAATATACCCATTCCGCTGATGGACCAAATGGCTCAGAAGAAAGTTATGACCTATTACCTAACTGTTAGACTATGCCATAATGGACAGATCAAGAGTTAATGGACCCTCCTACCCATTGCAAGCAGTCCGTTACAACTTTACTTACTTATTCCATCACGCCATGCCCGGAAGACACTTTTTCCAATTGAGATCTTGAGCTCACAGAATACCCACATTGTGGAATAGTGACTACCCTGCCTTGATCTCTACTCGATTATGGTACTTTCATCCCATTGACAACCTGAGAAAGTGATCCTTAGCTTACATGTCCAATAAGCTTAGCGCAACAGAAGAATCAGTGAGAGAAGTACTCGCTAACTTAAGAAACGAAAGAGTTATGTCAGAAAGAGGAATGTTCACCGGAGTCCAAGCCTTGTCGTCAAGAGGAGTAGCAACTTCTCCATCCACTGCTCGAGTTGGACCATCCCAAAAAATCGCTGAGAAATGTACTAAACATAGAGATGACATCGCGAATGCCAAACTGATCCCAAGCATCCTGCCCTCTTACATACCTCCTCTGAAAGGTGAAATCAACTGTGACAGTGTGCCCCAAGATTACGACTATCCTATGATCACTGCGTACCTACCGAAGGGTGTGCGCGTAGTTCCCATTGAGCAGACCAAGCTTGCAACATTGAAGTTTTGCGACTTCAACCTTGGTGACCGAAAAGCCTACAGTATGCTTGCACCACACAAGTATCTGACAATGAAAAAAGGGAAGAATTCCAAGATCGTCCCTAAAAAATGGATGATGAACCTCACACAGTCCACCTTACTTAATGTAATGAAGATTCCACACTTTGGCAGGAACCAAGAGGTGAACGCTTGCATAAAATTGCTACTGGCGAGCTACAATGGGGGATATCTCTGGTTGAACCAGCGTATAACAATTGATTAAGTGCTGATCAATCAGATCACTAGGCTGAGCATGCAGGGCCCTAACCTGCAAGACTATTACCCTGGAAAGATCGTGGATCGCGCTCTTTCATAGAAGATTAAAGAGGCCTATGGAAATGTTGAAAAAGGTGCGTGAGGTTACAAGGTAACCTCTATTGATCGTGGTGCAGTGCACCTCACCTGTTAGATGATCATAGGAAAGTTAGTCTGCAAGAACATATTGACGCAAGTATCTAGGTTTGTAGTTGATCTCGCAAAAAAATGCGTAGAAGGATTCCAAATGAACCGGTCGAAGTACTTAGTGGATCAAATTGAATTGGATTGCAGAGAAGCGCAAGACCAAGGATATGAGTTCCACTTCAACTGACTTCTCATCCTGATTACCTTCATAGCATGGGATATGCTGGAGGATGTCATTTTTTTTGAAACCCTACCATTTGAACCATTGGCTGCGAAGTTCAATACATTATGGTACACGACATATATGAACAGGCATTGGCAACCGAATACCCTCTTTCACAGATACTACATCTAGTTGAATATTGTGATACAATCCACACCTCGCATTACTCCGAACACACTCCACAGATTTAGACCCTTAATGAAGTTCAACGTGGACTGCCACTTCATAAACCTAACTCCACGCACTGATGAGCACCAAGAACAATTGCAGTCCTATTATAAACTAACAGAAGAAGACCTTGAAGAGATCACAAAGGAATGGTCGGAAAACCTCCTCATTGTAGTAGATCCAATGGATATTTCAGATATCAACAGCCCATAAGCAGTGCAGGACACACCTGGGCCCAGTAAGACGCAGAAGACGCAGAAGACAAAGAAGAAAAAGAAGACAAAGAAAACTGTAGAGGTGCAAGATGTGGATAGCAGCTCTATAAGGACAGATTCCGTCACACCAGATGAAGAAGGTAACGATGAAGACCTAGAAGAAGTTGAACAACAACCAGAAGATGAAGTCAAAGTTCTAAAGGAAAGAAAAGGGTCACCTTTGAAGTCTTCTATTAAGAAGAAATCTAAAGCGACCGTGACCAAGATGAAGACCATGCTCAACCCTGATGACTTCAACTTTCTCCTTGCAACTTTGAATGAAGCCATAGAAGAAATTACAGAAAAGTAGAAGGCCAAGCAACAGATGATGTACGACCGAATCGAAGTCGATCTCCAAGGAGTACAATGATCCCTCCAGTCTAATCGCGCAGTCTCCACTGCGCCTATGCCAGAAGGAACACCCGAAGTAGGAGACGAGTCATTTCAACTTCACAGGATTGCTGACCTAGTTGAAGTACACCTTCAGAAAGAAGAAGAAGTAATAGCGTAGGCCACCTAGGCCCTAAAGCATGCACATGAGGAAATCATAGAGCAACACCAAGCTGCACAGTAAGAGAAGGAGGCCATCCAAGAGAAGTTTGATAAAGAACACACAAAGATCCAAAAGGAGAAGGAGAAACTTCTCGCAAAGAAAATCGGGATCGAAGAAGCAGTCAACAGAGCATTTCTCTCTGTGATTGGCTGAGAACAGAAGGAAAAAGAACCCATAGAATGCCAAGTAATGAAGCTTGCTGAAGTCATTAAGCAACTGCAACAAAGAGTAGTAGAAGTGTGCAGATACATGAGAACCTATCCGAGAACCCTAAATTGCATAAATTGGAGTCACAGCTCCAGGAGGCAAAGTACCAAGCCAAGAAGTTATGGGTACAACTGAAGGCCCTACTGACCATAGAGAAAATGAAGAGGTCCCATGAACAGTGCATTGTGCGTTAGTAGATTCATATGATCCAGAGCAAGGTCATGGAAGTGATGCAACAACTTCAACCTTTGCAGGATAGGGCATGCCAACTATTCTTAAAGATTGAGAGCTAAGGGACAGACCTGGAACAGGTCATGAACACAATAGAGCAATGCTTAGAAGGACCAGTTAGTAACACACTCATTCAGGATTTTTTCGAGCAATAAGCAGTAGCAAAGAAATAGGTTGAAGCAGCTCAAGCGAAGCTCGAGGCCTTCGAGGCAAAGTTACCCAGTTACCTAGAGAAGAGTGACTCGGGACGAGTCACAGGTGAGTGTTGGGGGCCTGTTGACCCTTGACCAAGTTTTGAGGAATACTTGGTCATAGTTGACCGTTTGGTACTTCGACTGCCTGTCGAAGACGGAGCGCATGGCAAAGCGGAGATCACGGGATCTCGCCACCTTTTGTGGAACATTTTTGGGTTTGTTTGGGAATATTGTAATAGGAAAGGGATGTTGGCCCTTGTTTAGTCCTTTTTCTATGTATAAATAGAGGTCTAGGCCATGTAAGAAGAGAGGCCCTATCTAGTCGATGGCTTAGTCTGTGATCAGAAGTCTGTGTGACTGTAAGAGCTCTGTGCGTGCTATAATAGTGCTGACTGCATAGAGTGTGAGAAGGCTTAGTGCTTGGATCTACCCAAGGAAAGAGGATCTAGCGAGCTACACATATCTCTTGTCCTATGCGGGGTAAGGGTCATTGAATCTTCGTGCTATAACTGCTTTACCAAGATAATATAAAGAAGACTTTGTGGATGTAGCCCTAGGGTGGGGGTGAACCATGATAACTCTGTGTACTGTGTTGATGTGTTTGTCTTTCTCTTGCTAAGTGATCTAATATGTTTAGATAGATATATTGATGCTTTGTTCTTATGAGATATGAATGCATGCTAGATATAATACATAAGATGCTAAGTGCTTAATCTATTGAGTATAACCTGTTTATCATTGCTAAGTGCTAGATCTGAGTAATTACTGCGGTGCTCTATGCTTTTTGAGAAGTGTATTAATGAATTTATGCTAGGAAATAACTAATGCTAAGTGCGTTGTAAGCAAGAGAATCATAGATCTGTGTCCCAGCTAAGGTTGCAGGCACCTGAGTCCTGCAACCACCCCTGCCTCTACCTCGGGTGAGACTTCATCTGCTTCGCAGGTGCTGCCGAAAGGGCTGGTAATTAGGGCTTTGTTGGTGCACTCTTGAGTGTTGAACCCTGGGTCTGCCCCTGTGGCAACAAATCGTATAACCACCACTTGCTAGCTAGGATTCAATCATATTCATTAAGTCCTTCATGCATGTAGTATAGTATATAGAATAGTTTAAATTCTTCCCCTTTGCAATTGTTTCATTGTTTCTTATTTCTTTCCAATTGTTTGTATGTGGTATAGTAAAATTGTAGAACTAGATCCCTTTTCTTTTGCATTTGTTATAGTAATTTTTCCTTTCTCCAAACTGCCTTTTATGTATTTTCAATAACATGTTTGTTGTGCAGGTGTGATAAGAACATATAGCAATGATATCGATGAATAGTGTAAGTTGTAGTAACATAAGGAACCAACATTTCATAAGCTCAAACCATAGCCAATAACAAAAGATCTCATCAACCATGTAAGCCATGTCACACATTATCACAACATCAAATATGAACAAATCTGATCTTTAATGATACAAGGGGTCCCACCTACTAGTATTATTTAGTTTTTATAATAATAGGCTTTAAAAACACTTTGTGGGCCAAACTTCATTGATGATTTTAATCGTCAACAACTTCCTCATCTAACCAACTCTTACCAACTTCCTTCTTTTAGGGGCTAACCCACTTTTGACCTTTTATCCACTTCTAACCCACTTTCTCCATAAATAGTAACCTCACCACATCTAATTGCAACTAATTTATTTTTAATTGTTTTCTTGTTGCAACCACTTAACCCATGACTAACCACTTCGACTTGTCAACATCTTCTAGGAGCTTCTAGAATAATATGACTTCTTTGACCTTCTAGGGGCTTCTAGACAACACATGAGGGTTCTCCAACTTCACAAGGTCATAAATCTCTATCCGTGAGGAGTTATGTGACATTCCACATATCACCGAAAATGGCATGATGAGCAGTATCCATCTAGAGTAGTCTCACTTAAAACATGATGGATCTTAATTACAATATTCCACACTCAATCCTTGGGTTCCTTAACCACACATCTAGGATGACTCAACAAATTAACCATTTGGACTTCACAAAGCGTCTTCTCATGAGGGATTTCACCATAAGGGGACCACTTTGGATTTCATCAATTTGGTACTTCCTATAAACCATGACAAGACAATGATGACCAACCTTTACATCATCCTGTCTATACATCAATCTATGAAAATACATCATTATGACACCACTTGACATATTTGACATCAATTACATCTATGACAACATAGGCCATCAAACAATACATCAATGGTACTATGACAAGACATAAACTCTTTGACATCAATCATTTGAAATTAATGACAACATAATGCAACAATCTCCCCCTTTGGCATTGATGGCAATACCGACATTGATGTTAACACCAATCATTGATGGAAACATGTAGACATGGAAGTGATCTTCATCAATAGTCAACTCAATCACATCAATGTGAATATATCTCCCCCTTTGATATCAATGGAAAAGGGTAGTTCTCTCATTGGGGATTCTCCCCCTTCTTGAACTCTCCTTGGGTTTGCTCCCCCTGTATGGATACCTTTGAGATTCCTTTGAATAATATCTCACCTTTTGAACACAGGATGTTACTTTGATGTAATGTTGAAGACATATCACTCATGCTCCCCCTATGACCATCATTCCCCTTGGAATCATGCCTCTGCGATCTCTCTCCAAGCATCTATCTCTCTATCTTGCATCTAATGAATCTCTCCTCTTGGAATCATTAGAATCAGAATGACCCCCCCTATGGGTATGTCTGCCCATATCTTCTCTGCAAGATGAACAATATGTTTCTACTACAATATTCTTCTACAAAAAATGATACTTCTCAACCGGAACATGGATCAACTGCTCAAGAATGATCTTCTATTGCTATTGTTAGTCCTTAATTTTTCTAATGACTGCTGAACTATTCTTTTCCCTGCCCCATCCTTTCCTAGAATTATTTTACACTCTGTTTTCTTCTTCTACAACTTTAAAGTGTGCTTACATTATCCTTTTGGATTGTTTTACAACATGCATTAGTGTGATTAAGGTTAGAATTAGACATATAGGAGTTGTCCATCAAATGATAAGTCCTTTTCCTCATTTCAAATTTGAAATTTTTCCAAAGGGAAAAGTCTCTACAAGAATAGCGCTATTCTTGTAGCGTCGATAGTAATCATGATTTTACATGCGGCAACTTCAAAAAACCATGTCAGGGAATGCTTGATATCTTTTCCTAAAATCCAACATCATTTATGAATAATACTAGGTCGTGTGTTCAATTTTAATACTCATTCGAAAGGATTGGGTTGTACTCATCCATTCTGATATTTAATCATAGGTTCGCAAGTTTTATGTTATGATTGATAACATTTGATACCCTAATCCTTCATCATATTTGTGTATTAGTTTATACAAGTGTTGCAGGTGATAGAAATTTTCTACAACATTCCCATTTCATAGGTTCTAAAACTGTTTTTGTTAGAAACTGTAATGATCCCAAGCCATTATGCAAGGATCATCACTGTTTTGGTGTCTTTTTAAAACTTTTTCTGAGTGAGGTATTTCGTCAAACACTTTGCTGATCTACCTTTTAGATGTGTTTATATGTGTGTATGAAACAAATAACAGAAAGAGATAACCATGGAACATACCTCAACCATATGCACTAAGATAGACAAGCCAAAACGTCTCAATTCTTCTTTATTCATAAAATAGAGAAACCTGCTACAATGAAGATGCCAATCTGGAATGCTCAACAGATGGACAAGAAGATAGAAAATAGATAAGAGCTGCTACAAAATGCTCCCGCTAATACAAAAGATGCCTCCAAAGGCTGAATGAGAAATGAAGATCAATACAAGCAGATCTGAATGCCAAACTCTCCAGTTGAAGAATGCCACGCTCCAATATAAGGTTGAAACCCTCAATAACTCGGCCCTGCTGCCAAAAGTGTCCAATCACCCTAATAAATATTCCAAATAATAGATCAGGTGATGGTAAGAACAACCCATGTGACTGAATCTCCAAGATCCCTCTCAATCTCTGTAGATCTAAAATCCCCCACTGAATGGTGCGCCCCACTAGATGACTGAAACCCTAGATAATTCGGCCCTTCTACCAAAAGTGTCCAATCACCCTAATAAATATGCCAATCGATATATCGGGTGATGGTAAGAACAACCCAGGTGACTGAATCTCCAAGATCCCTCTCAATCTCTGTAGATCTGAAATCCTCCACTGAATGGTGCGCTCCACTGGATGACTGAAACTCTAGATAATTCGGCCCTACTGAAAGAGGCCTCCAAATGCTCTGAAACTCTCTAGAAATATAGATCGGGAAACTGCAAGTCACTAGGTAAAGTCTCAGGGTCAGATCTGAAGTGTAACACCTCCAAACGTACTAGATCTGGGTCTCAAAAACGCCCTCCTTCTCTTCAATTCGCCCCACTGCTCAAGAAATAATCTGAGCCATAAAACTGTCTCAGAAAGAACTAGATCTAATGTCCAAGGCCCTGCAATGAAAACCCAAGTGATAGAATCCTCAACGGCCCTGCCAATCTCCTACAACGAATCTCTCTCCAAAGATGGT
>ML781493.1:245233-261459 GCA_009831015.1 Picea engelmannii
TTAATTAATTAATTAAATCACTTTAATTAATTAATTAACCTTTTTACCTTTGAAAATCTCCTTATCTCTCCTTGTGGCTTCCTTGGCCACTGAAAGTCACTTCTAGCCATCCCATCCTGTAGTGTTTCTCCTCCCGATTCCAACGAGCTATTATACTGAGAGGTTCCTCCAAGTAATTTGCCCAAAATGACCTCTTCAGTGAATTTCATTGACTTATAGCTCAAAATAGTCAAAATCATGGAAATCGTCAGAATGCAATGGAACCAAAACCAACCTGTGCGGAATGGCTCATAATGATGGAATATGATGAGGAATGCAAGATGGACCCCACGATGCCTCTCAATAACCCCTATACTTGCTATAACCTCCATCTGGCTACTCTGGTCATCATAACCCTCTGCACTGTGATGATGTCCCAAAGTGGGGACATTACAGAAACCCTAACCATCCTCTGAACTTCAATGATTGTAATTTGTATCATGGCACCTAAGAAAAGCGAGCAAATTACTTGATTGGAACTAGAAGGTGTAGAATTGCTAGAGGATTATCAAGAGATTTCACAAAAGTTCAATGATGAAGGGTGCTTTAAGTTCTGTTCAACACTCCAAGGTCATCATGAACGAATTTCTTTGATGTTTGCACATAACTTTGATGTATTTGCGACAGTGGTGGGTAAAGTTATGATACATGTGACATAACACTCAATTGAGACTGCATGCAGGTTATTTGTGTATGGGGACAGATGGTGGAAGAAGGAGGAGATGCTTATGGAATTTGTAAATCAATTTCTACTTCAAGAACGCTAAGACCCTAACTGGAGTGAGGGTATCCCACAGAGCTAGATGAAGAAAGAGTGGAAGACTTCTTTAATGGTTATTCATAGGTACAATACATGTGAAGGGTGATTTTCCCTTTTCCATATTTATCACATTAGGCTGCTGATGCATTTGAATGGTGATATCCCTCTCTGTTTTCCCTTCTTTTTATTAAAAATCTTATCAAAAATGTCTAAGAGGATACAATCTCACTGTGCAACTGCTAGTAAAAGTCTTTTTCACCAAATACCGATCAAAACCCTGGTTATGTATGATTTTGGAGAAGTCCAATGATCTTGGGACTGGTTAATTGAATCCCTTGAATTTGAAGAACAAGGACCAAAGCATAAAAAATATCTAAAGAATAAATCTAAAAAGGAAAAGAAGGTTCCTAAAAACCCTGTTGTTACAGTGAAAGGGAGTTCCCATGTATCTAGAGTAACCCGATCTAAAAAAGGAAGTTGCAGTTACAACATGAGACATAGGATTTAAATAAAGTTTTCCCTGTGGCCAAGATCACCAGAACACAAAAACAAAAACAAAAAAACAAAGGTAGAATTGGATATTCAAACTCAGGATGAGTTACTTGTTCCAAAAGATGAGCTCGAGGAATGCAAAGGAATTCATATCAAAGTATCAAAAAAGAAGAATCTTAAACAATCCATGCAGAAAGAAGAGGAACCTGTTGCAGATGATAAAGGTAAGAAATTGAGCAAGACAAGGAAAAACAAGCCAGTGGTGAATTATCCTAGCAGATCTAAAACCGAGGCAAAAAATAAGCTGAGATTGAATTCAAAGGCCCTATTCAATTCTTATATTAAGAAATAAATTGTGATTGTCATTGATGATGACACAATGGAAAGTACAAAGGAGGAAAAGGGACAGTCACCTGCAAATTCTTCACACAAGTGGAAAAAGGTTAAATTAGAACCTAAAGATGAATATTATGATGATGATATTATGGAAAAATAGAGAAAATATGAGAAGGGTAAATAAGTAGCAGAGAACCCAATGAGACATGTAACTAGAGTAGAAACAAATCTTAGTTTCAACACTAAATCATTACCCAATCCTTCTTTGAAGAAGACCCATTCGACAGATCTTGAATACAATCTAGTGGATGTTGAGAACAAACTAGAATTCGATTATTTTCCAGAGATAGAGGAGCTGCAATATTTTTCGGAGATGAAAATGTCAGAAAATGCTGAAGCATAAGAGATTGTAGGTGCTTCATCTTCAAAAGATTATAAGTATGGATTCAAAGTAAAAAAGCCTAGGTTTTCTATTGATCTGAATCGACCTGCTCCAGTTGAAGAACATTTTGAATTCAGGACATAAATGAGAGATGAAAAAGAGGGTGAAATAATTGCAAACCATAATCATGCAATTGAAGCAAGGAAAGTTTATGATAGAACAATGGAATGCTAAGCAACAAGAAAAGTTGCAAAAACTCAAAAAGAAGAAGAAATATCAACAAGCCTTTCTCAAAGAGGTAAGGGATGCAAACATCAAATTGTATTAGCATAATGTAGTTTTGAAACATAATTTGAAGCAGAGGAATACCCAAGGTTCTGCCACTATCATCCAATGAAGGTTTCAAAGAGGCATCCTACAGTTTTTTAATTTTTGATGAATACAAAAATACCTATGCTAAGTGTTAGCAATATTTCTTGTCTCGAGATTAGGCGTACCCAGGTCTGCAGTTTGCACGGGAAGAACCTGAGCATAGCATGAGAGAATCCCATTTTGTAGCAGCAAATCAAGCGAGCGGGTGAAGTTTTTCCATCGGCGGCCGAGATCCATCCATAAAAATAGATCAACGGTCATCGGGTTATTGGGACCGACCAGTTGCCCAGGGTTTAGCAAGGGGAAGTGCCATGGGCCAAAGCAAATCTGGATCGTCCGATCCAACTGGGACAGGTGGCATCCAGTTGGCATATCGGGTATCGGAGTTTCGAGGAGCGGGCGACCCTCATTTCTTGCATTTTGAAATCCCGAACCTTGAATTTCCGATGGCGCCCAGAATCGGGCCCATGGTTTTGGTGACTGGTCATCAAGAAGGAGGCCTAGGGAAGGGGTGTTTATGTTTGTCATTTGGCCACTCGGGCCCCGAAACATCGAACTAAATCACAGAGTGAAGGCATAGTGATGTACCAGATGCCAATTCGACGTGGGATAAATCTCAGTACTTGCTGGAGATTAATGAAGAAAAGAGAGGGTGGCTCAAACCTCACCTCGCTTATTTATTGTAGAGTATGGAGGTCCCAACTGAAAGTCTTCCTGGGAGGTTCCCCTGTACCATTTCTCCTCAGGGAAGCCACACCGAGTCTTCAAGCCACCAGAGGAACCTGCACATGCCAATTCAACATTCAAAGGGCTCAGCTACCACCCTGGCATGAGCCATGCTGAATTAAAGAGGCGTATTATAGGGGAACAAAGGACATATTTGATTGAGGAGACGTCACCCTTTGAAAGTTTTGAGACACCTCCATTGGAGGAAAGGAAGGGAAGAGTATATGTAGGCATTTTTGCCATTTTGTAATGATCGATGGTTGAGCAGAGCTCCCTACTGTAATGTTTTAACAACTATTCTAGATTTTAGCGTATGCATCTGTATATGAGATTTCTTGTTTTATGACAGACAATTCTTCTTACTCCATCTAATTTTCGTCTCATGCTAAGAGAGTTCGTGATTGATTGAGTCGCACGAGTTATTGTGGTTATGTTATGATAAAATATTTATTGTTGCATTGCAACATTCTCTGGCTTTCGCGTTTGAATGTAAGATGATATTGCATTTGGATGTCTTCTTCCTTAGTCTTTTAGAAACCTACCGTTTATAACAGACCTCCGCTTTTCTCTTGTATAAGTCTTCCGCCTGTTCACCCTTTATTATAGCTCACTGTCTGAAATTTACGCAAGACCTCACTTGCTCATGCATACCTAGCCTAGTTTCAGAGTTGGAACACTATTGTTTTGAGTTTCCCTCCATTCGATCACCGATCTACAAACAACCGTGACATAAAACTGATGGGCATCGGGCTCTTCTCCTGCTAGCAATCCAGGAGTGACTTCCATCGCCAACATTTCTGGCACCGTTGCCGGGGACGAAGTTGAAGATTTTCCCTGGGTAGAATGACAACGATCAACTAATTCTGAAGGTGCATCAGATATCAGAATTATCAAGATTGTTGCTGTGCACCTGGCAACTCAATTGTGACGACACCACTGGGGAGAACCTGCTCTATCAATTATGGCTTTCAGAGGCAGACATACGTGGTCCCATCCACAACTGCCCCTAGCTACACCTGAAACCGATCTAGAGGTGGTTCTCAGAAAAGGAAAGGCCCCTGAAGCAGAAGCTTCCACCGTCGAAACAGGTAATCCACCATCTCCTTCTGTAAGAACTCCGTTTTCTCCTCCTTAGTTTCTTAATAGACCTCCTTCAGAAGTTTCCTGTTTCCTAAATTTTGGGAGTGTTCTTGCTGAGTTTTCCCCTCCTGGTATGGGATTGGAGAGAGAATTCCTTGTCACTCCCCTCTCCTCTGAAGCTATACCTTGGCGTAGACCCATGACCACAGAAGATTTCCCCACTCCTGCATAAGGAGGAGCACCCGCTGACTTGAGCTCATTAGTTTTCTCCTTAAATCCTCTCTTGTTTCCCACTCCGCTTCGAGACTCATCCTCAATAACCCCTTTGCGGACTCCTTCTCCTCCAAATTCTCCTCCACCTAATATTCCTATGGCCGGTGCTTATCCCCCTCTGAATAGAATGGACACCATAGTTGCTGCTAGGTACGCTCCCTTGATCTTACCTCATCCCACGAATCCTTTCCTTGCTGGAGATTACTTGAAATATATGCCCAAGTTCACCGCGGAAGGGGACATAACTGCAGAAGAACACCTGGCTGCTTTCTACAGTTATGCAGACAACTTGAACATTGGAGATGAAGATGTCTGGATGAGGGATTTTGTCTAGAGCCTGGATGGTGAGGTAAGGAAATGGCTTAGAGGATTAGTTCCCAGATCTATTGCTGGAATTGAAGCCTTGGATAATGCTTTCCTGAGGCAGTGGGGAGATAAGAAGGATTTCATGTATTACATGACAGAGTTTGGGTCGTTGGAGAGAAAGGAAGGAGAGTCTTTCCCGGACTTCTCCAAGAGATTTAATAAAATGTACAATAGAATCCCTGCTGAGATAAAGCCCTCCGAAGCCTCTGCAATGATCACTTATTCCAGTGCTTTTGATCCCGAATTCTGCCTACTGCTGAGGGAGAGAAGAGCTGCTATGCTGGCCCACATGCAGGATGCGGCCGTGGAGGTAGAATATAACATATTGGCTGTCAACCGAATCAGGAAAGCAAGGGATAGAAATACGCCCAAGAACAGGCATGAAAATTCCTCATCCAATTCCTCTCCCTTGCCCCATCAGACAAATGAGACAGCTAGAGCAATAAAATCGCTTGCTGCCAAGGTGGAGAGGAGGGAATTAGAAGGGAAGCCTATGTACAAAAATCCCCAGAACATTGATAATAGAGGTTTCAGATGACCTGCTAACAATAAGCCTCAGGTTTTCCCGAGGGATCAAAGGGGAAAGGACAGAGAAGATCAAAGGATCCAAGCCCCCCTCCAAAATAACCTAGTTGATCATGAGGAAAGAGAGGAGATAGACGAGTTTGGCCCTGAAATTCACTGTAATGAAGAAGCTCCCCCTTTTCCCCATTTGATGGAGTCTGCATATGAAGGATCACTAATGAGTGCTCAAATTCATGAGTTGGGGAAAGAACAGAGGGCCGGTCACACTTATAACAGATATAATCTCAGATCGAGGAGGAAAGAAGGAGACTTCGACAACCAAGACCAACATCTCATAGCAGATAGGCCTACTAAAACTGCATCAGCCACAACTAAAGAAAAGAAATCTCAGAGTGCCTCGCCAGCAGCCAAAGAGCCTGTCATTGAGGTAAGGGAAGCTTCTAAACCTATCCCCTCCTTCAATTTTGAGCATGAGATTCAGAAGATTAGAATTCCTATACCCCTCTCAGAGCTAGTTAAAAATGAAGATTTTAAAAGATCCCTCTCCAAGCTGCTACAATCCGAGTCCCCCTAGCCCCCCACTGACTCAGTAAACCTTCAATATGAGAAGCCAGCTGTCATCTTAGGCCCCATGGTAGAAGACAGAGATGACTCATTCCCCCCCTTCTACACATCCCTGAACATACATGATAAAGTGCTGCATAACTGCCTCATGTATTCAAGGGCTTCCCATAACCTTATGCCAAAAACAGTCATGGAAGAATTGGGACTGGAGGTGACAAGAACTTATCATGATTTATATTCCTTCGATGCAAGGAGAGTGCAGTGCCTAGGAGTCATCAAAGACCTGACAGTTTCTCTATTTCAGCTGCCCATGAAAATTGTGGTCATGGATATTGTGGTAGCCGATGTTCCCCCCAAATTTGGTATGCTGTTGTCTAGATCATGGATCAAAAAACTGGGAGGGACACTACATATGGATCTCACATATGCCACCATTCCGGTCTTCGGAGGGGAACTAAAGAGATTATACAGAGAAGCCCAACTGGCCTATATTGTCAGTGATGAAGCAGACCCTACCAATCACCCCATCTTTGCACTTGACACCGACTTGGGGTCTAGTTTGCTGCAACTTACTGATGCCCTTGAAATCTCTTTACTAATCATAAAACATCCCAGCCCTAATCATCCGATTTCCCCTCAAAGCTCCCCTGTGTGGAAGATGTTTTTTGACGGAGCTTCTTCTAGCGAAGGCGCTGGCGCCAGAGTGGTTTTCATATCACCTCTTCAAGAAGTCATGTCTTTGTCATACAAGCTGGAATTCGAAGCCACCAACAATGTGGTAGAGTAT
This sequence comes from Picea engelmannii, assembly GCA_009831015.1. NCBI lineage: Eukaryota > Viridiplantae > Streptophyta > Pinopsida > Pinales > Pinaceae > Picea > Picea engelmannii. Next base: position 251,936 of record ML781493.1, read on the forward strand.
GAAGCTCTTGTTCTGGGTATGAGGGCCGCAAAGGAAATGAGAATTAAGGAGATAGCAATATTCGGAGATGCTGAGTTGATTATTCAACAAGTAAGGAATGCTTATCGTGCCCATAATCCACGGCTTAGGAATTATCGGAATGAAGTATGGGACCTTATTGATAATTTCTTCTTGGCTTTAAACATTTCTTTCATTCTGAGGGGAGAAAATACTTTGGCTGATTGTTTAGCTGTCTCAGCTAGTGTGCTCAAATTTCCTCTGCCGCCTATGGTAGAAAATGATGTTGATATAAGATATAGGCCCTCGGTGCCAGACAATGTCAAGCATTAGAAGGTGTTCGAGGATGATTATGAACTCGAAAGGTTTCTCCAATCAGTGGATGAATTTTTCGCGTTGCATATTGACCAGGATCCCAACTTGGAAGGTGACCCTCATCCTGAGGAGTTTGTAAATAAAATAGCTAATCATCAGATCGTTCAGCTGCCCAGCAATCACATTCTGAGAGGACTTGTCCCTTTAGAAAGATTGTTTGATGGGGATGATGTGACAGTAAAGGGCAAGGTCTCAAATGAAGATTTTGATACAACCGAATGCAACATTGGTTCACAGGAGGAGCCTAGATTCGTCAAATTTTCAAGCAGCATGACTAGTGAATAGAGGGCCGAGTACACGGAGCTGATGAGAGAGTTCGCTGATGTGTTTGCATGGAAAAACAAAGACCTCAAGACATATGACACATCTGTCATCGAGCACGAGATCCCGTTGAAGGAAGAAGCTAGGCCTTTCAGGCAGAAGCTAAGACAGATAAAACCCATGTTGCTTCCCGTCATGGACAAGGAAGTTAAAAAGTTGTTGGATGCACAAATCATTGTTCCCTTGAGATATTCCGAGTGGGTGGCCAAATTGGTCCCAGTAAGGAAGAAAAGCGGGGAAATCAGGATTTGTGTCGATTTTAGAAACCTGAATAGAAGCTCAAAGAAAGACAATTACCCCTTACCTAAGATGGAACACATATTGCAGAGGGTAACTAGAGCATCTAGGATATCCATGATTGATGGGTTTTCAGGGTATAATCAAATATCAGTCATGCCTGAGGACAGAGAAAAGACAACCTTCACCACTCCTTGGGGCACATTCATGTATGCCAAAATGCCTTTCGGATTGATGAATGCAGGAGCAACATTTCAGCGAGCTATGGATATAACGTTCATCGGGGAGAAGGACCAGTTTGTGGTAATCTATCTGGATGATATCACAGTCTTCTCCAGGACAGACAAGGAGCATCGCTGTCATCTGAAGAGAGTCTTCTTGAAGTGTCGAAGGTTTGGTCTATCCCTGAACCCCAAGAAATATTTGTTTTCTATAAAGGAGGGGAAGTTATTAGGCCATATAGTGTCAACAGAGGGAGTGAGGATTGATCCTAGTAGGGTAGAATCAATTCATACCCTTTCACTTCCTAGGTCTAAGAAAGAGGTCCAGACATTTCTAGGAAAGATTAACTTCCTGAGGAGATTCGTCTCAAATTTTGCTGAACTGGTAAAACACATCACAACAATGCTCAGAAAGGGAAACGAAGTGAGATGGACTGTTGAGCCCCGGGCATATTTTGACCAAATAAAAAAGACATTGACTGAGACACCTATGCTTATCAGTCCTGACTATTCCAAGGAGTTCCTAATTTTCTCCTTTGCTTCTTTTGATACAGTGGCAGCAGTCTTATTGCAGAAAAATAAGGAAGGGCATGAGCAGTCCATTGCTTTCTTCATCAGGGAGTTAAGAGATGCAGAGAGCAGATACAAAATCATGGAGAAGCAGGCCTTTACATTAGTGAAAGCTCTTAAAGCTTTCAGAGTCTATGTCTTGCATTCAAAAGTAACAACATATGTTCCTTCAGCTTCCATGAAGGACATCCTTGTGCAACCTGACATAGATGGGAAAAGAGGCCGATGGATCGCTAAGATCCTAGAATTTGATCTGGAGATCAAGCCCACCAAGTTGGTTAAGGGGCAAGGTTTGGCCAAGCTACTGGCTGAATCCAACTATGAATCCTTGGGGGTTAGTTTCATGAATATTCTCCCAGGATCTCAGCAAGTTGAATTACCCAGCCCATGCTCTCAAGATGGCTTATCGCTGGCAGAATGTGCCTGGTATCATGACGTTCTATATTTCTTGCAGGAGTTGAAGCCCCCTGATGGAATGGGAAAAAGAAAAGCAAGGGCTCTAAAGCTCAAGGCAGTCAGGTATTGCCTCATTGACCAAACCTTGTACTGGAAAGACCCTCTAGGGGTATTTCTAAGATGCATGGATCCACAGGAGGCCCTGGAGGTTATGTTTGATTTTCATAGCGGCCTTTGTGGAGGTCTTCATTTTTGGAAGACCACAGCCCACAAGATACTCCGAGCTGGGTATTACTGGCCCACTTTATTCCCTGATGTTTGCAGGGAGATCAGAGCTTGCACCAAATGTCAAAAGTTCTCAGGAAAGAAGCAACTCAAATCGCTGCCATTAAAACCCATAGTGGCTTCGGTACCTTTTCAGCAGTGGGAGTTGGACTTCATCGGAGAAGTTCATCCTCCCTCAGGTGGTCAGCACAGATGGATCCTGACTGCGACCGATTATTTCACCAAGTGGATAGAAGCGTTCCCCACCAGAAGCGCATCACGCAAAGTAATCATCAGCTTCCTGGAGGATATCATATCCCGGTTTGGCTGTCCCAGCAGAATCATCACCGATAATGGTGCTTCTTTCAAATCTGAACCTTTAATTAAGTTCTGTGAGCAGTTCCAAATATCGCTAGTTCACTCCACCCCCTACTATCCCCAGGGCAATGGTTTAGCAGAATCCTGATAAAGATCATCAAAATATTATTAGAGGATAACAAAAGAGACTGGGATTCAAAGTTGAAATTTTCTCTCTAGGTCGATCGTGTCATGACGAAGAAGTCTCTGGGCACCTCGTCGTTTCAGCTAGTCTACAGAGCAGAGGCAGTTTACCCTACCCAACTCGCCTTACCTGTTGCGAAGTTCTTTCAAGACTATGAGGGAGAACCAAATCATATGATCAGAAGAATTCATCAGATAGTGGAAGTGCAGCAGAGCAGAGAACAAGTGAGAGACACAGCTTATAGTCATCAATAGAAGATCAAGCAGGATTTTGACAGGAAGGTCAGGAAAAAGGAGTTCGATATCGGGGATTTGGTATTTAAGTGGGATGCACCCAGACAGGATAAAGGCAAGCGCAACAAGTTCGACGCCCTCTGCATCGGCCCCTTCAAAATATCTGAGATTTTATCTAAAAACACATACGGGTTGCAGGATCTGGAGGGTGAAGAGGTTTTCAACAGCCCAGTGAATTGGCACTTTTTGAAAAAATGTTTTATTTGAGCCTTAAAAAGCTCCTCTGTTTGTAAATATTGTCCTCTCTACCTTTAAGTATTTTCTTCTTACATGTTTTCGCCTTAATAGGTGACTCCATAGCCCAATAGCAAGGCACTGAAGTTGCGGAAGGAGTTCTTAGAGCATCGCAGGGATGACTCTATCCCCCATGGAGCCTAATGTTAGCGATATTTCTTGTCTCAGGATTAGGCATACCCAGGTGTGCAGTTTGCATGGGAAGCACCTGAGCATAGCATGAGAGAATCCCATTTTGTAGCAGCAAGTCAAGTGAGTGGGCAAAGTTTTTCCATCGGTGGCCGAGATCCATCCATAAAAACAGATCGACGGTCATCGGGTTATCGGGACCGACCAATTGCACAGGGTTTAGCAAGGGGAAGCACAATGGGCCAAAGCAAATATGGACTATCCAATCCAACTAGGACAAGTGGCATCCGGTCGACATATCGGGTATCCCAGTTTCGAGGAGCGGGTGCCCCTTGTTTCTTACATTTTGAAATATCGAACCCTGAATTTCTGATGGTGCCTGGTCATCAAGAAGGAGGCCTGGGGAAGGGGTGTTTATGTTTGTCATTTGGCCACTCGGGCCCTAAAACGTCAAACTAAATTGCAGAGTGAAGGCACAGTGATGTACCAGATGCCAATTCGACGTGGGATAAATCTCAGTACCTGCTGGAGATTAATGAAGAAAAGAGAGGGTGGCTCAAACCTCACCTCGCTTATTTATTGCAGAGTATGGAGTTCCCAACCGAAAGTCTGCTTGGGAGGGTCCCCTGTACCATTTCTCCTTAGGGAAGCCACGCCGAGTCTTCAAGCCGCTAGAGGAACCTGCACACGCCAATTCAACATTCAAAGGGCTCAGCTACCACCCTGGCGTGAGCCATGCTGAATTAAAGAGGCGTATTACAGGGGAACAAAGGACATATTTGATTGAGGAGACGTCACCCTTTGAAAGTTTTGAGATGCCTCCACTGGATGAAAGGAAGGGGAGAGTATATGTAGGCATTTTTTCCATTTTGTAATTATCAATGGTTGAGCAGAGCTCCCTACTGTAATGTTTTAACAACTATTCTAGCTTTCAACTTATGTATCTGTATATGAGATTTATTGTTTTATGACAGACGGTTCTTCTTACTCCATCTAATTTCCGTCTCATGATAAGAGAGTTGGTGATTGACTGAGTCGCGCGAGTTATTGTGGTTATGTTATGATAAAAGATTTATTGTTGCATTGCTGCATTCTCTGGCTTTCGCATTTGAATGTAAGATGATATTGCATTTGGACGTCTTCTTTCTCAGTCTATTAGAAACCTCCTGTTTATAATAGACCTTCACTTTTCTCTTGTATAAGTATTCCTCCTGTTCACCCTTTACTCCAGCTCACTGTCTGAAATTTATGCAAGACCTCACTTGCTCATGCATACCTGGCCTGGTTTCAGAGTTGGAATGCTATTATTTTGAGTTTCCCTCCATTCAATCACCGATCTACAAAAAACCGTGACATAAAACTGATGGGCGTAGGGCTCTTCTCCTGCTAGAAATCCAGGAGTGACTTCCGTCACAAACATTTCTGGCACCGTTTCCGGGGACGAAGTTGAATATTTTCCCTGGGCAGAATGACAATGATCAGCTGATTCTAAAGGTGCATCAAACATAAGAATTATCAAGATTGCTGCTGTGCACCTGGCGAATCCATTGTGACGACTCCACTGTGGAGAACCTTCTCTATCAATTGTGGCTTTCAGAGGTAGACATACGTGGTCCCATCCACAGCTGCCCCTAGCTACACCTGAAACCGATCTAGAGGTGGTTCTTAGAAAAGGAAAGGCCCCTGAAGAAGAAGCTTCCACCGTTAAAACAGGTAATCCGCCATCTCCTTCTGTAAGAACTCTGTTTTCTCCTCCTCAGTTTCTTAATAGACCTCCTTCAGAAGTTTCCCGTTTCCTAAATTTTGGGAGTGTTCCTGCTGAGTTTTCCCCTCCTGGTCTAGGATTGGAGGGAGAAATCCTTGTCACTCCCCTCTCCTCTGAAGCTATACCTTGGCGTAGACCCATGACCACAGAAGATTTTCCCACTCCTGCACAAGGAGGAGAACCCGCTGACTTGAGCTCATTAGCTTTCTCCTTAAATCCTCTCTTGTTTCCCACTCCGCTTCGAGACTCATCCTCAATAACCCCTTTGCGGACTCCTTCTCCTCCAAATTCTCCTCCACCTAATATTCCTATGGCCGGTGCTAATCCCCCTCTGAATATAATGGACACCATAATTGCTGCTAGGTACGCTCCCTTGATCTTACCTCATCCCACGAATCCTTTCCCTACTGGAGATTACTTGAAATATATGCCCAAGTTCACCAAGGAAGGGGACATAACTGTAGAATAACACCTGGCTACTTTCTACAGTTATGTAGACAGCCTGAACATTGGAGATGAAGATGTCTGGATGAGGGTTTTTGTCCAGAGCCTGGATGGTGAGGTAAGGAAATGGTTTAGAGGATTAGTTCCCAGATCTATTGCTAGAATTGAAGCCCTGGATAATGCTTTCCTGAGGCAGTGGGGAGATAAGAAGGATTTCATGTATTACATGATAGAGTTTGGGTCGTTGGAGAGAAAGGAAGGAGAGTCTGTCCCTGACTTCTCCAAGAGATTTAATAAAATGTACAAAAAAATCCCTTCTGAGATAAATCCCTCCGGAGCCTCTGTAATGATCACTTACTCCAGCTCTTTTGATCCTGAATTATGCCTACTGCTGAGGGAGAGAAGAGCTGCTATGCTATCCCACATGCAGGATGCGGTTGTGGAGGTAGAATCTAACATATTGGCTGTCAACCGACTCAAGAATGCAAGTGATATAAATATGCCCAAGAACAGGCATGAAACTTCCTCATCCAGTTCCTCTCCCCTTCCCCATCAGACCGATGAGACATCTAGATCAATAAAATCACTTGCTGCCAAGGTGGAGAGGTGGGAATTAGAAGGGAAGCCCATGTACATAAATCCCCAGAACAATGATAATCGATGTTTCAGACGACCTGCTAACAATATGCCTCAGGTTTTCCCGAGGGAACAAAGGGGAAAGGACAGAGAAGATCAAAGGGTTCAAGCCCCCCTCCAAAATAACATAGTTGATCATGAGGAAAAAGAGGAGATAGACAAGTTTGGCCCTGAATTTCACTGTATTGAAGAAGCTACCCCTTTTCCCCATTTGACGCAGTCCGCATATGAAGGATCACTGATGAGTGCTCAAATTCATGAGTTGGGGAAAGAACAGAGGGCCAGTCACACTTCTAATAGATATAATCTCAGATCGAGGAGGAAAGAAGGAGACTTCGACAGCCAAGACCAACCTCTCATAGAAGATAGGGATACTAAAACTGCAGCAGCCACAACTAAAGAAAAGAAAGCTCAGAGTGCCTCGCCGGCAGCCAAAGAGCCTGTCACTAAGGTAAGGGAAGCTTCTAAACCTATCCCCTCCTTCAATTTTGAGCATGAGATTCAGAAGATTAGAATTCCTATACACCTCTCAGAGCTAGTTAAAAATGAAGATTTTAAAAGATCCTTCTCCAAGCTGCTACAATCCGAGTCCCCCCAGCCCCCCACTGACTCAGTAAACCTTCAATATGAGAATCCAGCCATCATCTTAGGCCCCATGGTAGAAGATAGAGATGACTCATCCCCCCCCTTCTACACATCCCTGAACATACATGATAAAGTGCTACATAACTGTCTCATGGATTCAGGGGCTTCCCATAACCTTATGCCAAAAATAGTCATGGAAGAATTGGGACTGGAGGTGACAAGAACTTATCATGATTTATATTCCTTCGATTCAAGGAGAGTGCAGTGCCTAGGAGTCATAAAAGACCTGGCGGTTTCTCTGTTTCAGCTGCCCATGAAAAGTGTGGTCATGGATATTGTGGTAGCTGACGTTCCCCCCAAATTCAGTATGCTGTTGTCTATATCGTGGATCAAAAAACTGGGACGGACACTACATATGAATCTCACATATGCCACCATTCCGGTCTTTGGAGGGGAACAAAGGAGATTATACAGAGAATCCCAGCTGGTCTATATTGTTAGTGATGAAGCAGACCCTACCAATCACCCCATCTTTGCACTTGACACTGACTTGGGGTCTAGTTTCCTGTAGCTTACTGATGCCCCTGAAATCTCTTTACTAATCAGAAAACATCCCAGCCCTGATAATCTGATTTCCCCTCAAAGCTCCCCTGTGTGGAAGATGTTTTTTGACAGAGCTTCTTCTAGAGAAGGCACTGGCGTTGGAGTGGTTTTCATATCACCTTGTCAAGAAGTCATGTCTCTGTCATACAAACTGGAATTCGAAGCCACCAACAATGTGGCAGAGTATGAAGCTGTTGTTCTAGGTATGAGAGCGAAAAAGGAAATGGGAATTAAAGAGATAGCAATATTCGGAGATGCTAAGTTGATTATTCAGCAGGTAAGGAATGCTTATCGTGCCCATAATCCACGGCTTAGGAATTATCGGAATGAAGTATGAGACCTTATTGATAATTTCTTCTTGGCTTTAAAATTTTCTTTCATTTCGAGGGGAGAAAATACTTTGGCCGATTCTTTAGCTGTCTCAGCTAGTGTGCTCAAATTTCCTCCGCCGCCTATGGTAGAAAATGATGTTGATATAAGATATAGGCCCTCGGTGCCGGACAATGTCAAGAATTGGAAGGTGTTCGAGGATGATTCTAAACTCGAAAGGTTTCTCCAATCAGTTGATGAATTTTCCGCGTTGCATATTGACCAGGATCTCGACCTAGAAGGTGACCCTCGTCCTGAGGAGTTTTTAAATAGAATCGCTAATCATCAGATCATTCAGCTGCCCAACAATCACATTCCGAGAGGACTTGTCCCTTTAGAAAGATTCTTTGATGGGAATGATGTGCCAGTAATGGGAAAGGTCTCAAATGAATATGCCGATACAACCGAATGCAACATTGGTTCACAGGAGGAGCCTAGATTCGTCAAATTGTCAAGTAGCTTGACTAGTGAACAGAGGGTCGAGTACACGGAGCTTCTGAGAGATTTTGATGATGTGTTTGCACGGACATACGAAGACCTCAAGACGTATGACACATCTGTCATCGAGCACAAGATCCTGTTGAAGGAAGAAGCTAGGCCTTTCAGGCAGAAGCTAAGACAGATAAACTCCATGTTGGTTCCCGTCATGGAGAAGGAAGTTAAAAAGTTGTTGGATGCACGAATCATTGTACCCTTGAGATATTCCAAGTGGGTGGCCAACTTGGTCCCAGTAAGGAAGAAAAGCAGGGAAATCAGGCTTTGTGTCGATTTTAGAAACCTAAATAGAAGCTCAAAGAAAGACAATTACCCCTTACCTAAGATGGAACACATATTGCAGAGGGTAACTGGAGGATCTAGGATATCCATGATTGATGGGTTTTCAGGGTATAATCAAATATTAGTCATGCCTGAGGACATAGAAAAGACAACCTTCACCACTCCTTGGGGCAAATTTCATGTATGCCAAAATGCCTTTCGGATTGATGAATGCAGGAGCAACGTTTCAATGAGCTATGGATATAGCGTTCATCGGGGAGAAGGACTAGTTTGTGGTAATCTATCTGGATGATATCACAGTCTTCTCCAAGACAGATAAGGAGCACCGTTGTCATCTGAAGAGAGTCTTCTTGAAGTGTCGAAGGTTTGGCCTATCCCTGAACCCCAAGAAATCCTTGTTTTCTATGAAGGAGGGGAAGTTATTAGGCCATATAGTGTCAGCATAGGGAGTGAGGATTGATCCTAGCAGGGTAGAAGCAATTCAGACCCTTTCACTTCCCAGGTCTAAGAAAGAGGTCCAGGCATTTCTAGGAAAGATTAACTTCCTGAGGAGATTCGTCTCAAATTTTGCTGAACTGGTAAAACACATGAGACGAACAAAGTTCGCTCACACAAGAATTATCCAAAATACTTGGAATATAACATAATAATCCATATAGGACTGTAAACAATAAATGAATAATAAGATATAATGAGATAATGAGATTATAAGATAAAATATGAGATATGAGAGCTTGTTTATATACCCACGCAGGGGTGCCCTTTACCAATAGTCATGTCCTTTGAGACATGACCTTTCATTATTA
>ML781493.1:263772-285684 GCA_009831015.1 Picea engelmannii
CTAAAAGCCCAATTATGGTCAAGGACCAAGATAATCAGAGAAACTCTGAATATTTGAATGGACAAAAGCCGATTTTTGGTCAAGGACCTTGGAATCGGAGAAGCTCCGAAATGAAGGGGTTGGCTAAAAGCCGGCTCAAACAAAGTTTGAGTAAAGTGCGGCCAAGGGCCGGATCAGAACTTGCTCTGATACCAAATGAGATGAACAAAGTTCGCTCACACAAGAATTATCCAAAATACTTGGAATATAACATAATAATCCATATAGGACCGTAAACAATAAATGAATAATAAGATATAATGAGATAATGAGATTATAAGATAAAATATGAGATATGAGAGCTTGTTTATATACCCACGCAGGGGTGCCCTTTACCAATAGTCATGTCCTTTGAGACATGACCTTTCATTATTAATAATTATTATTTATTAACTATTATTATGTTATGAATATTTATTTATGTATATTTTATGTTCATAACAACACATCGCATCAATGCTTAGAAAGGGAAATGAAGTGAGATGGACCGCTGAGCCCTAAGCATATTTTGACCAAATAAAAAAGGCATTGACTGAGACAGTTGTGCTTATCAGTCCTAACTATTCCAAGGAGTTCCAAATGTCAAAAGTTCTCAGGAAAGAAGCAGCTCAAATCGTTGCCATTAAAACCCATAGTGTCTTCGGTACCTTTTCAGCAGTGGGGGTTGGAATTCATCGAAGAAGTTCATCCTCCCTCAAGTGGTCAGCACAGATGGATCCTGACTGCGACAGATGATTTCACCAAGTGGATAGAAGTGGTCCCCACCAGAAGCGCATCACAAAAAGTAATCATCAGCTTCCTGGAGGGTATCATAGCCCGGTTTGTCTCTCCCAGCAGAATCATCACCGATAATGCTGCTTCTTTCAAATATGAACCTTTAATTAAGTTCTGTGAGCAGTTCCAGATCTTGCTAGTTCACTCCGCCCCCTACTATCCCCAGGGAAATGGTTTAGCGGAATCCTCTAACAAAAGCCTGATAAAGATCATCAAAAGATTATTAGAGGATAACAAAAGAGCTTGGTATTCAAAGTTGAAATTTTCTCTATGGGCCGATCGTGTCACGACGAAGAAGTCTCTGGGCACCTCGCCGTTTCAGCTAGTCTACGGAGCAGAGGCGATTTTCCCTACCCAGCTCACCTTACCTATGGCGAAGTTCTTTCAAGACTATGAGGGAGAACCAGATCATATGATCAGAACAATTCATCAGATAGTGGAAGTGCAACAAAGAAGAGAACAAGTGAGAGACGCAGCTTACAGTCATCAACAGAAGATCAAGCAGGCTTTTGATAGGAAGGTCAGGAAAAAGGAGTTCAAGATCGGGTATTTGGTATTTAAGTGGGATGAACCCAGACATGATAAAGGCAAGCACAACAAGTTCGAAGCCCTCTGGATTGGCCCCTTCAAAACCTCTGATATTTTCTCTAACAACACATACGGGTTGCAGGATCTGGAGGGTGAAGAGGTTTTCAACAACCCAGTGAATGGGCACTTTTTGAAAAAATGTTTTATTTGAGCCTTAAACAGCTCCTATGTTTGTAAATATTGTCCTTTCTACCTTTAAGTATTTTCTTATTACATGTTTTCGGCTTAATAGGTGACTCCATAGCCCAATAGCAAGGCACTGAAGCTGCGGAAGGAGTTCTTAGAGCATTGCAGGGACGACCCTATCCCCCATGGAATCTAATGTTAGCGATATTATAAAAGATTTATTGTGGTTATTGTGGTTATGTTATGATAAAAGATTTATTGTTGCATTGCTGCATTCTCTGGCTTTCACGTTTGAATGTAAGATGATATTGCATTTGGACGTCTTCTTCCTCAGTCTGTTAGAAACCTGTTGTTTATAACAGACCTCCACTTTTCTCTTGTATAAGTCTTCTTTCTGTTCACCCTTTAATCTAGCTCACTATCTGAAATTTACGCAAGACCTCACTTTCTCATGCATGCCTAGCCTGGTTTCAGAGTTGGAACGCTATTGTTTTGAGTTTGCCTCCATTCAATCATGCATCTATAAACAACCGTGACATAAAACTGATGGGCGTCGGGCTCTGCTCCTACTAGAAATCCAGGAGTGACTTCCGTCGCCAACATTTCTGGCACCGTTGCCGGGGACAAAGTTGAAGATTTTCCCTGGGCAGAACGACAACGATCAACTAATTCTGAAGGTGCATCAGATATCAGAATTATCAAGATTGCTGTTATGCACCTGGCGACTCCATTGTGATGACTCCACTGGGGAGAACCTGCTCTATAAATTGTGGCTTTCAAAGGCAGACATACGCGGTCCCATCCACAGCTGCCCCTAGCTACACCTGAAACTGATCCGGAGGTGGTTCTCAGAAAATGAAAGGCCCCTGAAGCAGAAGCTTCCACTGTCGAAATAGGTAATCCACCATCTCCTTCTGTAAGAACTCCATTTTCTCCTCCTCAGTTTCTTAATAGACCTCCTTTAGAAGTTTCCCGTTTCCTAAATTTTGGGAGTGTTCCTGCTGAATTTTCCCCTCCTGGTCTGGGATTGGAGGGAGAAATCCTTGTCACTCCCCTCTCCTCTGAAGCTATACCTTGGCGTAGACCCATGACCACAGAAGATTTTCCCACTCCTGCACAAGGAGGAGCACCCGCTGACTTGAGCTCGTTAGCTTTCTCCTTAAATCCTCTCTTGTTTCCCACTCTGCTTCGAGACTCATCCTCAATAACCCCTTTGCGGACTCCTTCTCCTCCAAATTCTCCTCCACCTAATATTCCTATGGACGGTGCTAATCCCCCTCTGAATAGAATGGACGCCATAGTTGCTGCTAGGTATGCTCCCTTGATCTTACCTCATCCCACGAATCCTTTCCCTACTTGATATTACTTGAAATATATGCCCAAGTTCACCAGGGAAGGGGACATAACTGCAGAAGAACACCTAGCTGTTTTCTACAGTTATGAAGACAACCTGAACATTGGAGATGAAGATGTCTGGATGAGGGTTTTTGTCTAGAGCCTGGATGGTGAGGTAAGGAAATGGTTTAGAGGATTAGTTCCCAGATCTATTGCTGGAATTGAAGCCCTGGATAATGCTTTCCTGAGGCAGTGGGGAGATAAGAAGGATTTCATGTATTACATGACAGAGTTTGGGTCGTTGGAGAGAAAGGAAGGAGATTCTATCCCCGACTTCTCCAAGAGATTTAATAAAATGTACAATAGAATCCCTGCTGAGATAAAGCCCTCCGAAGCCTCTGCAATGATCACTTACTCCAGTGCTTTTGATCCCGAATTCTGCCTACTGCTGAGGGAGAAAAGAGCTACTACACTGGCCCACATGCAGGATGCGGCCATGGAGGTAGAATCTAACATATTGGCTGTCAACCGACTCAGGAATGCAAGTGATATAAATACACCCAAGAATAGGCATGAAACTTCCTGATCCAGTTCCTCTCCCCTACCCCATCAGACAGATGAGACAGCTAGAGCAATAAAATCACTTGCTGCCAAGGTGGAGATGTGGGAATTAGAAGGGAAGCCCATGTACAAAAATCCCCAGAACACTGATAATAGAGGTTTTATACGACCTGCTAACAATATGCCTCAAGTTTTCCAGAGGGAACAAAGGGGAAAGGATAGAGAAGATCAAAGGGTTCAAGCCCCCCTCCAAAATAACCTAGTTGATCATGAGGAAAGAGAGGAGATAGATGAGTTTGGACCTGAAATTCACTGTATTGAACAAGCTCCCCCTTTTCCCCATTTGACGCAGTCTGCATATGAAGGATCGCTGATGATTGCTCAAATTCATGAGTTAGGGAAAGAACAGAGGGCCGGTGACACTTCTAACAGATATAATCTCAGATCGAGGAGGAAAGAAGAAGACTTCGACAACCAAGATCAGGCTCTCATAGCAGATAGGCCTACTAAAACTGCAGCAGCCACAACCAAAGAAAATAAAGCTTAGAGTGCCTCACCGACAGCCAAAGAGCCTGTCACTGAGGTAAGGGAAGAGTCTAAACCTATCCCCTCCTTCAATTTAAAGCTTGAGAGTCAGAATATTAGAATTCTTGTACCCCTCTCAAGGCTAGTTAAAAATGAAGATTTTAAAAGATCCCTCTCCAAGATGCTACAATCCGAGTCCCCCCAGCCCCCCGCTGACTCAGTAAACCTTCAATATGAGAATCCAGCCATCATCTTAGGCCCCATGGTAGAAGACATAGACGACTCATCCCACCCCTTCTACACATCCCTGAACATACATGATAAAGTGCTGCATAACTGCCTCATGGATTCAGGGGCTTCCCATAACCTTATGCCAAAAGTAGTCATGGAAGAATTGGGACTGGAGGTGACAAGAACTTATCATGATTTATATTCCTTCGATTCAAGGAGAGAGCAGTGCCTATGAGTCATCAAAGACCTGGCGGTTTCTCTGTTTCAGCTGCCCATGAAAAGTGTGGTCATGGATATTGTGGTAGCCGACGTTCCCCCCAAATTTGGTATGTTGTTGTCTAGATCGTGGATCAAAAAACTGGGAGGGACACTACATATGGATCTCACATATTCCACCATTCCGGTCTTCAGAGGGGAACAAAGGAGATTATACAGAGAATCCCATCTGGCCTATATTGTCAGTGATGAAGCAGACCCTACCAATCACCCCATCTTTGCACTTGACATCGACTTGGGGTCTAGTTTGCTGCAGCTTACCGATGCCCCTGAAAGATCTTTACTAATCAGAAAACATCCCAGCCCTGATCATCCGATTTCCCCTCAAATCTCCCCTGTGTGGAAGATGTTTTTTGATGGAGCTTCTTCTAGCGAAGGCGCTGGCGCTGGAGTGGTTTTCATATCACCTTGTCAAGAAGTCATGTCTCTGTCATACAAGCTGGAATTTGAAGCCACCAACAATGTGGCAGAGTATGAAGCTCTTTTTCTGGGTATGAGGGCCGCAAAGGAAATGGGAATTGAAGAGATAGCAATATTTAGAGATGTTGAGTTGATTATTCAGCAGGTAAGGAATGCTTATCGTGCCCATAATCCACAACTTAGGAATTATCAGAATGAAGTATGGAACCTTATTGATAATTTCTTCTTGGCTTTAAACATTTCTTTCATTCTGAGGGGAGAAAATACTTTGGCCGATTCTTTAGCTGTCTCAGCTAGTGTGCTCAAATTTCCTCTGCTGCCTATGGTAGAAAATGATGTTGATATAAGATATAGTCCCTCGGTGCTGGACAATGTCAAGCATTGGAAGGTGTTCGAGGATGATTCTGAACTCGAAAGGTTTCTCCAATAAGTCGATGAATTTTCCGCGTTGCATATTGACCAGGATCCTGACCTGGAAGGTGACCCTCGTCCTAAGGAGTTTGTAAATAAAATCGCTAATCATCAGATCATTCAGCTGCCCAACAATCACATTTCGAGAGGACTTGTCCCTTTAGGAAGATTGTTCGATGGGAATGATGTGCCAGTAAAGGGAAAGGTCTCAAATGAAGATTCCGATACAACCGAATGCAACATTGGTTCATAGGAGGAGCCTAGATTCGTCAAATTGTCAAGCAGCCTGACTAGTGAACAGAGGGTCGAGTACACGGAGCTGCTGAGAGAGTTCACCGATGTGTTTGCATGGACATACAAATACCTCAAGACGTATGACACATCTGTCATCAAGCACAAGATCCTATTGAAGGAAGAAGCTAGGCCTTTCAGGCAGAAGCTAAGACAGATAAAACCCATGTTGCTTCCCGCCATGGAGAAGGAAGTTAAAAAGTTGTTGGATGCACAAATCATTGTCCCCTTGAGATATTCCAAGTGGGTGGCCAACTTTGTCCCAGTAAGGAAGAAAAGCGGGGAAATCAAGCTTTGTGTAGATTTTAGAAACCTGAATAGAAGCTCAAAGAAAGACAATTACCCCTTACCTAAGATGGAACACATATTGCAGAGGGTAACTGGAGCATCTAGGATATCCATGATTGATGGGTTTTCAGGGTATAATCAAATATCAATCATGCCTGAGGACAAAGAAAAGACAACCTTCACCACTCCTTGGGGCACATTCATGTATGCCAAAATGCCTTTCGGATTGATGAATGCAGGAGCAACGTTTCAACGAGCTATGGATATAATGTTCATCGGGGAGAAGGACCAGTTTGTGGTAATCTATCTGGATGATATCACAGTCTTCTCCAGGACAGACAAGGAGCACCGCTGTCATCTGAAGAGAGTCTTCTTGAAGTGTCGAAGGTTTGGCCTATCCCTGAACCCCAAGAAATCTTTGTTTGCTATGAAGGAGAGGAAGTTATTAGGCCATATAGTGTCAGCAGAGGGAGTGAGGATTGATCCTAGCAGGGTAGAAGAAATTCAGACCCTTTCACTTCCCAGGTCTAAGAAAGAGGCCCAGGCATTTCTAGGAAAGATTAACTTCCTGAGGAGATTCGTCTCAAATTTTGCTGAACTGGTAAAACACATGACAACAATGCTCAGAAAGGGAAACGAAGTGAGATGGACTGCTGAGCCCCGAGCATCTTTTGGCCAAATAAAAAAGGCATTGACTGAGACACCTGTGCTTATCAGTCCTGACTATTCCAAGGAGTTCCTAATTTTCTCCTTTGCTTCTTTTGATATAGTGGCGGCAGTCTTATTGCAGAAAAATGAGGAAGGGCGTGAGCAGCCCATCGCTTTCTTCAGCAGGGCATTAAGAGATGCAGAGAGCAGATATGAAATCATGGAGAAGCAGGCCTATGCCTTAGTGAAAGCTCTTAAATATTTCAGAGTCTATGTCTTGTATTCAAAAGTAACATCATATGTTCCTTTAGCTTTCGTGAAGGACATCCTTGTGCAACCCAACATAGATGGGAAAAGAGGCCGATGGGTCGCTAAGATCCTAGAATTTGATCTGGAGATCAATCCCACCAGGTTGGTTAAGGGGCAAGGTTTGGCCAAGCTACTGGCTGAATCCAACTGCGAAGCCTTGGGGGTTAGTTTCATGAATATTCACCCAGGATCTTAGCAAGATGAATTACCCAGCCCATGCTCTCAAGATGGCTTATCACTGGCAGAATGTGCCTGGTATCATGACGTTCTATATTTCTTGTAGGAGTTGAAGACCCCTAATGAAATGGGAAAAAGCAAAGCAAGGGCTCTAAATCTCAAGGCAGTTAGGTATTGCCTCATTGACCAAACCTTGTACTGGAAATACCCTCTAGGGGTATTTCTAAGATGCCTGGACCCACAGGAGGCCCAGAAGGTTATGTTTGATTTTCATAACGGCCTTTGTAGAGGTCTTCATTTCTGGAGGACCACAACCCACAAGATACTCCGAGCTGTGTATTACTGGCCCACTTTATTCCTTGATGTTTGCAGGGAGATCAGAGCTTGCACCAAATGTCAAAAGTTCTCAGGAAAGAAGCAGCTCAAATCGCTGCCATTAAAACCCATAGTGGCTTCGACACCTTTTCAGCAGTGGGGGTTGGACTTCATTGGAGAAGTTCATCCTCCCTCAACTGGTCAGCACAGATGGATCCTGACTACGCCATATTATTTCACCAAGTGGATAGAAGTGGTCCCCACTAGAAGTGCATCCCACAAAGTAATCATCAGCTTCCTGGAGGATATCATAGCCCGGTTTGGCTGTCCCAGTAGAATCATCACCGATAATGCTGCTTCTTTCAAATCTGAACCTTTAATTAAGTTCTGTGAGTAGTTCCAGATCTTGCTAGTTCACTCCACCCCCTACTATCCCCAGGGAAATGGTTTAGCGGAATCCTCTAACAAAATCCTGATAAAGATCATCAAAAGATTATTAGAGGATAACAAAAGAGCCTGGGATTCAAAGTTGAAATTTTCTTTGTGGGCCCATCGTGTCACGACAAAAAAGTCTCTGGGCACCTCGCCGTTTCAGCTAGTCTACGGACCAGAGGGGGTTTTCCCTACCCAGCTCGCCTTACCTGTGGCGAAGTTATTTCAAGATTATGAGGGAGAATTGGATCATATGATCAGAAGAATTCATCAGATAGTGGAAGTGCAGCAGAGCAGAGAACAAGTGAGAGACGCAGCTTACAGTCATCAGCAGAAGATCAAGTAGGCTTTTGACAGGAAGTTCAGGAAAAAGGAGTTCGAGATTGGGGATTTGGTGTTTAAGTGGGATACACCCAGACATGATAAAGGCAAGTACAGCAAGTTCGACACCCTCTGGATCGACCCCTTCAAAATCTCTGATATTTTCTCTAACAACACTTACGGGTTGCAGGATTTGGAGGGTGAAGAGGTTTTCAACAACCCAGTGAATGGGTACTTTTTGAAAAAATGTTTTATTTGAGCCTTAAACAACTCCTGTGTTTGTAAATATTGTCCTTTCTACCTTTAAGTATTTTCTTCTTACATGTTTTCGGCTTAATAGGTGACTCCATAGCCCAACAACAAGGCACTGAAGCTGCGGAAGGAGTTCTTAGAGCATCGTAGGGACGACTCTATCCCCCATGGAATCTAATGTTAGTGATATTTCTTGTCTCGGGATTAGGTGTACCTAGGTCTATAGTTTGCACGGGAAGCACCTGAGCATAGCACGAGAGAATCCCATTTTGTAGCAGCAAGTCAAGCGAGCGGGTGAAGTTTTTCCATCGGCGGTCGAGATCCATCCATAAAAACAGATCGACAGTCATCGGGTTATCGGGACCGACCAGTTTCCCATGGTTTAGCAAGGGGAAGCACCATGGGCCAAAGAAAATCTGGACTGTCCGATCCAATTGGGACAGGTGGCATCCGGTCGGCATATTGGGTATCGGAGTTTCGAGGATCAGGCATCCCTCGTTTCTTGCATTTTGAAATCCCGCACCCCGAATTTCCGATGGAGCCTAGAATCGGGGCCATGGTTTTGGCGCCTGGTCATCAAGAAGGAGGCCTGGGGAAGGGGTGTTTATGTTTTTCATTTGGCCACTCGGGCCCCGAAACATCGAACTAAATCACAGAGTGAAGGCACAGTGATGTACCAGATGTCGATTCGACGTGGGCTAAATCTCAGTACCAGCTGGAGATTAATGAAGAAAAGAGAGGGTGGATCAAACCTCACCTCGCTTATTTATTGCAAAGTATGGAGGTCGCAACCGAAAGTCTACCCAGGAGGGTCCCCTGTACCATTTCTCCTCAAGGAAGCCATGCCGAGTCTTCAAGCCACCAGAGGAACCTGCACACGCCAATTCAAAATTCAAAGGGCTCAGCTACCACCCTGGCGTGAGCCATGCTGAATTAAAGAGGCGTATTACAGGGGAACAAAGGACAGATTTCATTGAGGAGACATAACCCTTTGAAAGTTTTGAGACGCCTCCACTGGACAAAAGGAAGGGAAGAGTATATGTAGGAATTTTTTCCATTTTGTAATGATCGATGGTTGAGCAGAGCTCCCTACTGTAATGTTTTAACATCTATTCTAGCTTTCAGCTTATGCATCTGTATATGAGATTTCTTGTTTTATGACAGATATTTCTTCTTACTCCATCTAATTTTCGTCTCATGCTAAGAGAGTTCATGATTGACTGAGTCATGTGAGTTATTGTGGTTATGTTATGATAAAAGATTTATTGTTGCATTCTCTGGCTTTCGCACTTGAATGTAAGATGATATTTGATTTGGACGTCTTCTTCCTCAGTCTGTTAGAAACCTGCTGTTTATAATAGACCTCCACTTTTCTCTTGTATAAGTCTTCCGCCTATTCACCCTTTACTCTAGCTCACTGATTGAAATTTACGCAAGACCTCACTTTCTCATGCATGCCTGGCCTGGTTTCAGAGTTGGAATGCTATTGTTTTGAGTTTCCCTCCATTCGATCACCCATCTACAAACAACCGTGACATAAAACTGATGGGAGTCGGGCTCTGCTCTTGTTAGCAATCCAGGAGTGACTTCCATCGCCAACATTTCTGGTGCCATTGCCAGGGATGAAGTTGAAGATTTTCCCTGGGTAGAACGACAACGATCAACTGATTCTGAAGGTGCATCAAATATCAGAATTATCAAGATTGCTGCTGTGCACCTGGCGACTCCGTTGTGACGACTCCACTGGGGAGAACCTACTATATCAATTGTGGCTTTCAGAGGAAGACATACATGGTCCCATACAAAACTGCCCCTAGCTACACCTGAAACCGATCCAGAGGTGGTTCTCAGAAAAGGAAAGGCCCTTGAATCATAAGCTTCCACCGCCGAAACAGGTAATCCGCCATCTCCTTCTGTAAGAACTCCGTTTTCTCCTCCTTAGTTTCTTAATAAACCTCCTTCAGAAGTTTCCCATTTCCTAAATTTTGGGAGTGTTCCTGCTGAGTTTTTCCCTCTTGGTCTGGGATTGGAGGGAGAAATCCTTGTCACTCCCCTCTCCTCTGAAGCTATACCTTGGTGTAGACCCACGACCACAAAATATTTCCCCACTCCTGCACAAGGAGGAGCACCAACTGATTTGAGCTCGTTAGCTTTCTCCTTAAATCCTCTCTTGTTTCCCACTCTGCTTCGAGACTCATCCTCAATAACCCCTTTGCAGACTCCTTCTCCTCCAAATTCTCCTCCACCTAAAATTCCTATGGCCGGTGCTAATCCCCCTCTGAATAGAATGGATGCCATAGTTGCTGCTAGGTACTCTCCCTTGATCTTACCTCATCCCATGAATCCTTTCCCTGCTGGAGATTACTTGAAATATATGCCCAAGTTCACCGGGGAAGGGGACATAACTACAAAAGAACACCTGGATTCTTTCTACAGTTATGCAGACAACCTGAACATTGGAGATGAAGATGTCCAGATGAGGGTTTTTGTCTAGAGCCTGGATGGTGAGGTAAGGAAATGGTTTAGAGGATTAGTTCCCAGATCTATTGCTAGAATTGAATCCCTGGATAATTCTTTCCCGAGGCAGTGGGGAGATAAGAAGGATTTCATGTATTACATGACAGAGTTTGGGTCGTTGGAGAGAAAGGAAGGAGAGTCTATCCCCGACTTCTCCAAGAGATTTAATAAAATGTACAATAGAATCCCTACTGAGATAAAGCCCTCCAAAGCCTCTGTAATGATCACTTACTCCAACACTTTTGATCTCGAATTCTGCCTACTGCTGAGGGAGAGAAGAGTTGCTAGACTGGCCCACATGTAGGATGAAGCTGTGGAGGTAGAATCTAACATATTGGCTTTCGACCGACTCAGGAACACAAGTGATAGAAATATGCCCAAGAACAGGCATGAAACTTCGTCATCTAGTTCCTCTCCCCTGCCCCATCAGACAGATGAGACAACTAGAGCGATAAAATTGCTTGCTGCCAAGATGGAGAGGTGGGAATTAGAAGGGAAGCCCATGTACAGAAATACCCAGAACACTGATAATAGAGGTTTCAGAAGAGCTGCTAATAATATGCCTCAGGTTTTCCCAAGGGAGCAAAGGGGAAAGGACAGAGAAGATCAAAGGGTTCAAGCCCCCCTCCAAAATAACCTAGTTGATCATGAGGAAAGAGAGGAGATAGATGAGTTTGGCCCTGAAATTCACTGTATTGAAGAAGCTCCCCCTTTTCCCCTTTTGACGTAGTCCGCATATGAAGGATCACTGATGAGTGCTCAAATTCATGAGTTGGGGAAAGAACAGAGGGCCGGTCACACTTCTAACAGATATAATCTCAGATCGAGGAGGAAAGAAGGAGACTTCGACAGCCAAGACCAGCCTCTCATAGCAGATAGGCCTACTAAAACTGCAACAACCACAACCAAATAAAAGAAAGCTCAAAGTGCCTCACCGGTAGCCAAAGAGCCTGTCACTGAGGTAAGCGAAGCTTCTAAACCTATCCCCTCCTTCAATTTTGAGCATGAGATTCAGAAGATTAGAATTCCTGTACCCCTCTCAGAGCTATTTAAAAATGAATATTTTAAAAGATCCCTCTCCAAGCTGCTACAATCCGAGTCCCCCCAGTCCCCCGCTGACTCAGTAAACCTTCAAGATGAGAAGCTAGCCGTCATCTTAGGCCCCATGGTAGAAGACAGAGATGACTCATCCCCCCCCTTCTATACATCCTTGAACATACATGATAATGTGCTGCATAACTGCCTCATGGATTCAGGGGCTTCCCATAACCTTATGCCAAAAATAGTCATGGAAGAATTGGGACTGGAGGTGACAAGAACTTATCGTGATTTATATTCCTTCGATTCAAGGAGAGTGCAGTGCCCAGGAGTATTCAAAGACCTGGCAGTTTCTCTGTTTTAGCTGCCCATGAAAAGTGTGGTCATGGATATTGTGGTAGCCGACGTTCCCCCCAAATTTGGTATGCTGTTGTCTAGATCGTGGATCAAAAAACTGGGAGGGACACTACATATGGATCTCACATATGCCACCATTCCGGTCTTCAGAGGGGAACAAAGGAGATTATACAGAGAATCCCAGTTGGTCTATATTGTCAGTGATGAAGCAGACCCTACCAATCATCCCATCTTTGCACTTGACACTGACTTGGGGTCTAGTTTGCTGCAGCTTACTGATGCCCCTGAAAGCTCTTTACTAATCAGAAAACATCCCAGCCCTGATCATCCGATTTCCCCTCAAATCTCCCTTGTGTGGAAGATGTTTTTTGACGAAGCTTCTTCTAGCGAAGGCGCTGGCGTTGGAGTGGTTTTCATATCACCTTGTCAAGAAGTCATGTCTCTGTCATACAAGCTGGAATTCGAGGCCAACAAAAATGTGGTAGAGTATGAAGCTGTTGTTTTGGGTATGAGGGCCGCAAAGGAAATGGGAATTAAAGAGATATCAATATTCAGAGATGCTGAGTTGATTATTCAGCAGGTAAGGAATGCTTATCGTGCCCATAATCCATGGCTTAGGAATTATCGGAATGAAGTATGGGACCTTATTGATAATTTCTTCTTGTATTTAAACATTTCTTTCATTCCGAGGGGAGAAAATACTTTGGCCGATTCTTTAACTATCTCAGCTAGTGTGCTAAGATTTCCTCTGCCGCCTATGGTAGAAAATGATGTTGATATAAGATATAGGCCCTCAATGCCGGACAATGTCAAGCATTGGAAGGTGTTCGAGGATGATTCTGAACTCGAAAGGTTTCACCAATCAGTCGATGAATTTTCTGTGTTGCATATTGACCAAGATCCCGACCTGGAAGGTGACCCTCGTCCTGAGGAGTTTGTAAATAAAATTGCTAATCATCAGATCATTCAGCTGCCCAGCAATCACATTCCGATAGGACTTGTCCCTTTAGAAAGATTGTTCAATGGGAATGATGTGCTAGTAAAGGGCAAGGTCTCGAATGAAGATTTCGATACAACCAAATGCAACATTGGTTCACAGGAGGAGCCTAGATTCGTCAAATTGTCAAGCAGCCTGACTAGTGAATAGAGGGCCGAGTACATGGAGCTGCTGAGAGAGTTCGCCAATGTGTTTGCATGGACATACAAAGACCTCAAGACGTATGACACATCTGCCATCAAGCACAAGATCCCATTGAAGGAAGAAGCTAGGCCTTTCAGGCAGAAGCTAAGACAGATAAACCCCATGTTGCTTCCCGTCATGGAGAAAGAAGTTAAAAAGTTGTTGGATGCACGAATCATTGTCCCCTTGAGATATTCCGAGTGGGTGGCCAACTTGGTCCCAGTAAGGAAGAAAAGCGGGGAAATCAGGCTTTGTGTCGATTTTAGAAACCTGAATAGAAGCTCAAAGAAAGACAATTACCCCTTACCTAAGATGGAACACATATTGCAGAGGGTAACTGGAGCATCTAGGATATCCATGATTGATGGGTTTTCAGGGTATAATCAAATATCAGTCATGCCTGAGGAAAAAGAAAAGACAGCCTTCACCACTCCTTGGGGCACATTCATGTATGCCAAAATGCCTTTCGGATTGATGAATTCAGGAGCAAAATTTCAGCGAGCTATGGATATAACGTTCATCGGGGAGAAGGACCAGTTTTTGGTAATCTATCTGGATGATATCACAGTCTTCTCCAGGATAGACAAGGAGCACCGTTGTCATCTAAAGAGAGTCTTCTTGAAGTGTCGAAGGTTTGGCCTATCTCTGAACCCCAAGAAATCTTTGTTTGCTATGAAGGAGGGGAAGTTATTAGGCCATATAGTGTTAGCAGAGGGAGTGAGGATTGATCCTAGCAGGGTAGAAGCAATTCAGACCCTTTCACTTCCCAGGTCTAAGAAAGATCTCTAAGCATTTCTAGGAAAGATTAACTTCCTGAGGAGATTCATCTCAAATTTTTCTGAACTGGTAAAACACATCACAACAATGCTCAGAAAGAGAAACGAAGTGAGATGGATCGCTGAGCCCCGAGCATCTTTTGACGAAATAAAAAAGGCATTGACTGAGACACCTATGCTTATCAGTCCTGACTATTCCAAGGAGTTCCTAATTTTCTCCTTTGCTTCTTTTGATATAGTGGCGGCGGTCTTATTGCAGAAAAATGAGGAAGGGCATGAGCAACCCATCGCTTTCTTTAGCAGGGCGTTAAGAGATGTAGAGAGAAGATATGAAATCATGGAGAAGTAGTTCTATGCCTTAGTGAAAGCTCTTAAATCTTTCAGAGTCTATGTCTTGCATTCAAAAGTAATAACATATGTTCCTTCAGCTTCCGTGAAGGACATCCTTGTGCAGCCCGACATAGATGGGAAAAGAGGCCGATGGATCGCTAAGATCCTAGAATTTGATCTGGAGATCAAGCCCACCAAGTTGGTTAAGGGGAAAGGTTTGGCCAAGCTACTGGCTGAATCCAATTGCGAAGCCTTGGGTGTTAGTTTCATCAATATTTGCCTAGGATCTCAGCAAGATGAATTACCCAGACCATGCTCTCAAGATGGCTTATCACTGGCAGAATGTGCCTGGTATCGTGACGTTCTATATTTCCTGCAGGAGTTGAAGCCCCCTGATGGAATGGGAAAAAGTAAAGCAAGGGATTTAAAGCTCAAGGCGGTCAGGTATTTCCTCATTGACCAAACCTTGTACTGGAAAGACCCTCTAGGGGTATTTCTAAGATGCCTGGACCCACAGGAGGCCCAGAAGTTTATGTTTGATTTTCATAGTGGCCTTTGCGGAGGTCATCATTTCTGGAAGACCACAACCCACAAGATACTCTGAGATGGGAATTACTGGCCCACTTTATTCCCCGGTGTTTGCAGGGAGATCAGAGCTTGCACCAAATGTCAAAAGTTCTCAGGAAAGAAGCAGCTCAAATCGCTGCCATTAAAACCCATAGTGGCTTCAACACCTTTTCAGCAGTGGGGGTTGGACTTCATCAGAGAAGTTCATCCTCCCTCAAGTGGTCAGCACAGATGGATCCTGACTGCGGCAGATTATTTCACCAAGTGGATAGAAGCAGTCCCCACCAGAAGCGCATCACACAAAGTAATCATCAACTTCCTAGAGGATATCATAGCCCGATTTGGCTGTCCCAGCAGAATCATCACCGATAATGCTACTTCTTTCAAATCTGAACCTTTCGTTATGTTCTGTGAGCAATTCCAGATCTCTCTAGTTAACTCCACCCCCTACTATCCCCAGGGAAATGGTTTAGCGGAATCCTCTAGCAAAATCCTGATAAAGATGATCAAAATATTATTAGAGGATAACAAAAGAGCCTGGGATTCAAAGTTGAAATTTTCTCTGTGGGCCGATCATGTCACGACGTAGAAGTCTCTGGGCACCTCGCTATTTCAGCTAGTCTACAGAGCAGAGGCAATTTTCCCTACCCATCTTGCCTTACCTGTGGCAAAGTTCTTTCAAGACTATGAGAGAGAACCAAATCATATGATCAGAAGAATTCATTAGATAGTGGAAGTGCAACAGAGCAGAGAACAAGTGAGAGACGCAACTTACAGTCATCAACAGAAGATCAAGCAGGCTTTTGACAGGAAGGTCAGGAAAAAGGAGTTTGAGATCGAGGATTTGGTATTTAGGTGGGATGCACCCAGACAGGATAAAGGTAAGAACAACATGTTCGATGCCCTCTGGATCGGCCCCTTCAAAATCTCTGAGATTTTCTCTAACAACACATACGGGTTGCAGGATCTAGAGGTTGAAGAGGTTTTCAACAGCCCAGTGAATGGGCACTTTTTGAAAAAATGTTTTATTTGAGCCTTAAACAACTCCTCTGTTTGTAAATATTGTCCTTTCTACCTTTAAGTATTTTCTTCTTACATTTTTTCGGCTTAATAGGTGACTCCATAGCCCAATAGCAAGGCACTAAAGCTTCAGAAGGAGTTCTTAGAGCATCACAAGGACGACTCTATCCCCCATGGAGCCTAATGTTAGTGATATTTCTTGTCTCGGGATTAGGTGTACCCAGGTCTGTAGTTTGCACAAGAAGCACCTAATCATAGCATGAGAGAATCCCATTTTGTAGCAGCAAGTCAAGCGAGCGGGCGAAGTTTTTTCATCGGCGACCGAGATCCATCCATAAAAACAGATCGACGGTCATCGAGTTATCGGGACCAACCAGTTTCCCAAGGTTTAGCAAGGGGAAGCACCATGGGCCAAAGAAAATCTGGACCATCCGATCCAACTGGGACATGTGGCATCCGGTCGACATATCGGGTATCGGAGTTTCGAGGAGCGGGCGCCCCTCATTTCTTGCATTTTGAAATCCCAAACCCTGAATTTCCGATGGAGCCCAGAATCAGGCCCATGGTTTTGGTCCCTGGTCATCAAGAAGGAGGCCCGGGGAAGGGGGGTTTATGTTTGTCATTTGGCCACTCAGGCCCTGAAACGTCGAACTAAATCGTAGAATGAAGGCACAGTGATGTACCAGATGCCGATTCGACGTGGGCTAAATCTCAGTACCTGCTGGAGATTAATGAAGAAAAGAGAGGGTGGCTCAAACCTCACCTCTCTTATTTATTGCAGAGTATGGAGGTCCCAACCGAAAGTCTTCCCGGGAGGGTCCCCTGTATCATTTCTCCTCAGGGAAGCCACACCGAGTCTTCAAGCTACCAGAGGAACCTCCACACGCCAATTCAACATTCAAAGGGCTCAGCTACCACCCTGGCGTGAGCCATGCTGAATTAAAGAGGCGTATTACAGGGGAACAAAGGAAAGATTTCATTGAGGAGACGTCACCCTTTGAAAGTTTTGAGACACCTCCACTGGACGAAAGGAAGGGAAGAGTATATGTAGGCATTTTTTCCATTTTGTAATGATCGATGGTTGAGTAGAGCTCCCTACTGTAATGTTTTAACAACTATTCTAGCTTTCAGCTTATGCATCTGTATATGAGATTTCTTGTTTTATGACAGACAGTTCTTCTTACTCCATCTAATTTTCGTCTCATTCTAAGAGAGTTCATGATTGACTGAGTTGCGCGAGTTATTGTGGTTATGTTATGATAAAAGATTTATTGTTGCATTGCTACATTCTCCGGCTTTCGCGTTTGAATGTAAGATGATATTGCATTTCGACGTCTTCTTCCTCAGTCTGTTAGAAACCTGTTGTTTATAACAGACCTCCACTTTTCTCTTGTATAAGTCTTCTGCCTGTTCACCCTTTACTCTAGTTCACTGTCTGAAATTTACGCAAGACCTCACTTGCTCATGCATACCTGGCCTGGTTTCAGAGTTGGAACGCTATTGTTTTGAGTTTCCCTCTATTCGACCACCCATCTACAAACAACTGTGACATAAAACTGATGGGGGTCGGGCTCTGCTCCTGCTAGCAATCCAGGAGTGACTTTCGTCGCCAACACTAAGATTTTGAAAATGTTATTATAAGATACACAGTGATAGGGTATTTCCAATAGGCAAAGTTTTTTCTCATCATAAACAAGAGTTTCTATTATTTAGGTGGATCATATAAACATCAAATTCACTGCTCACTTTGTGAGATCTGAATATCTCATCAGATCATAAACTAGTCTATATTCGAGAGTAAGTATCTAAAGACTAGGTGATAAAGATTTGGATTATCTATATGAGGATATATTTACTAAATGTTATCCATAATATAGGATCTTATCTAAACTGTAATCTAAAAAGTAGGATCTCCAGAAACTAAATGTGGTGTTTAAAAAAAGACCCGATTGACATAATTAAAGGTGGGATTGGTTGAGAACCAATGGCCATTTTTGAGAAAACACTGTAAGACAAAGAACTATTTCATTTTGATACTAAATGGAAAATGATATATGATGGTTAGATTTCTATTCCTGTCTATATTTGCTATCTTTTTCTTACTTGAATGCATGTTTATATTTTTCTAAGCATATGATTATATCTTGTTTGTGAGTAAGCTAGTGAAGACTTTATTGTTTTCTTGTTCATAATCAGATTTGTTTGCAGGTACTTTTCTCTTGCTTCTTGAATGATATTTGGGATCAAGAGTTTCATACGTGAGTGGAAAAATTGAAATCTTACATACTTATTTATCTTTCATATTACTTTTTCCACCTGATAATTGTATTGACTACCATTTACTAAGTTAGTGAGATGTGAATTTTCTCTTGCCTATTTGAGTTTGATACTATTACATTATCATTGACCCAACTTTCAAACCATTTCAAAAACCCAATACAAATATTTATCCATAAAACAATTGCAATAACTTTATGATGCCATAGCTTTCCCTCTCACATTCAAGTGAAAATTTAGGGACTAAAATATTTTGGCGTCGTTGCTGGGGACGGAGACACGAATTATTTTTCCTTGGGAGAACGAAAAAGATAAGATCTAAATCTGATGGTGGACAAGAATTTAGACATTTATCTGTGACTGTATTTTATTCACCTAGGGAATCCTCTACAGTAGTTTTGGATCCTAAAAGAAAAGGCAAAGGAATTAATTATCCTCTAAACTTATCATCATCTATAAAGAAACAGGTGACCAGAAGAAACCCATATCCTAAACCTGTTCCAGCAGTGTCTGAAACCCAATACAAATATTTATCCATAAAACAATTGTAATAACTTGATGATGCCCTAGATTTCCCTCTCACATTCAAGTGCAAATTTAGGGACTAAAATCTTTTGGTGCCATTGTCGGGGATGGAGATAGGAAGTATTTTTCCTTGGGAGAACGACAAATATAAGATCTAAATCTGATGGTGGACAAGAATTTAGACATTTATGCGTGACTGTATTTTATTCACCTGGGGAATCCTCTACAGTGTTTTTGGCTCCTAAAAGATAAGGTAATGGAATTAATTCTCCTCTAACCTTATCATCATCTATAAAGAAACATGTGATAAGAAGAAACCCAGATCCTAAACCTGTTCCAACAGTGTCTGATCCTGTTAAGAACCAAATATCAATATAGCATAGAAAAACCTCAGAATAAGTACTCAACGCCTTGAAAAATAGATAATTTAAGAGAATAAGCCTCTTCGAGGGGGAATCCTCCTTTTAACCCACATAAATGTTCAAGTACAAGATGATTCCAAATGAAAATGTCTCCTTGGTACATATAGGAGGCTAGGAGGTATAATTACAACTAATGGAATAAAGCCGACATAAATAAAATAACATTACTAATGTAATATGCCCCAATTAAGGGATAATGAGCCAATATTAGGGCTTAACATGCCCCTCCCCTTGAGAAAAGTGTTGTCCGCAATTCTTGAGTAACTCTGGATGCTTCTGTATAAAAGAATCATCTTCCCAAGTGGAATATTCAATCGATAGTTTCCTCCATTTAATGAGATACTCTGAAATGGATCTATTCCTCAACTGGAAAATTCTTGTGTCAGTGATGGCTTTAGGATCCAATATGATTTTTCCTTCATCGTCAAGTTATGGAAATATAGCTTGAAATGATATCTTATCGCCTATAACCTTCTTTAAGCATGAAACATGGAAAACTGGGTGTACTCGTGAAGATGCAGGAAACTCCAATTTGTATGCCATAGTACCAATCTTTTGCAACACCTTATAAGGGCCATAGTACTTTGGTGATAATTTATTATCCTTCTTGGATTTCTTGAGGGACATCTGTTTGTATGGTTGTAGTCTTAAAAACACCCAATCCCCTACTTCAAAACTTCTTTCACTATGATGTTGATCTGCTTGTTGTTTCATGCAATTATGTTCCATGGTCAGGTTGTCCTTTAAGATTTGGAGAACTTCTTGTTGATTCTCGATGTGATATTCCACTGCTTGAACCTTAGATTTTTATTTTAGATAAGAAGTGATGGAAGAGGGTGGTATCCATAGAATGCCATAAATGGTGTCATTTTTGTTGCAGTATGAAAGAAAGTGTTATACCACCATTCTGCCAAGGGTAACCATTTGAACCATTATGTTTTTTTTCAGAGATAAAGCAACGAAGGTAGCCTTCCAGACATTTGTTCACTATCTCAGTTTTTCCATCAGATTGAGGATGATAGGATGAGCTATGAGCCAATTGAGTACCCAAACAAGAAAATAATTTTGTCAAAAAATGTCCAGTGAAGATGGGATCTTTGTCACTTACAATAATCTTTGGGCTGCCATGTAACTTTTGAACTGTCTCCATGAATGCAGTGGCCACTGTACTAGCTTTGAAGGGATGAGAGAGTGCGCAAAAGTGTGCATACTTGGTCAGTCTATCAACAATAACCATGATGACACTCTTTCCTTCAGACTTCGGTAACCCTGTGATGAAATCCATGGAAACCTCCTCCCAACGCTGACTTGGGATGGCTAATGGTTGTAAAAGACCCGGGCTCTTAATTGTTTCCACCTTATTTTGTTGGCAAACCAAACATTCTGGCACAAACCTTTAAACATCAGTTTTAAGGCCATCCCAAAAAAAATCCTTCTTGACTCTATGGTAGGTTTTCAAAAATCTCAAGTGCCCTCCTACTGGAGAGGT
The DNA here is from genome assembly GCA_009831015.1 of Picea engelmannii. Classification (NCBI taxonomy): domain Eukaryota; kingdom Viridiplantae; phylum Streptophyta; class Pinopsida; order Pinales; family Pinaceae; genus Picea; species Picea engelmannii. The sequence continues at coordinate 284,590 of ML781493.1, forward strand.
GTGCAATTCCGATAGTACCTTTTGTTTGAGTTGGGAGTTCTTACATAAATATAAGCGATATTTGTACCATAGTGAATCATTTTTCCATGTAAATGTATCTGATGCACTAGAATCCTGCTGTAACCTTTGAATGAGAGTCCACACGTTTTCATCATTCTTCCATTCATCCCTTGCTTCTATTATCCAATAGGGTTGGATGATCGAGATAGAACATAGAAAGGCCTCAACAAAATTTTTCTTCCCCTTTTTATAGATGATTTCAAAATCATAACCAATTATCTTGGTTACCCATTTTTGTTGTTCTTCTGAAGATAATCTTTGTTCCAAGAAGTATTTAAGACTATCATGATCTGTTTTGACCTTGAAGTGCCTACCTATTAGGTAAGGACGCCATTTCTTCAATGCATGTATTATTGCCATCATTTACTTCTCATAAATGGGTTTGTGTAAGTCCTTTCCCTTGAGTGGTCGACTTTCAAAAGCCATGGGCCTTCGTTCTTGCATTAGGAGAGCACCAATTCCATTTCCCGAGGCATCACATTCCACAATAAAGGTTTTTGTGAAGTCTGGAGTGGTCAAGACAAGAGCTTTTCACATCACCTCTTTAAGTTGTTCAAAAGATTTAGTTCCCTCTGGAGTCCATGAAAATGCATCCTTCTTAGTCAATGCCGTTAAAGGTGCTGCTATTCTTCCATAGTGTTGAACAAACTTGCATTAGTAACCTTTTAAACCCAAAAATTCTCTAATATTCTTCAATGTTTTGGGAATCGGCCAGTCCATCATGGCCTTAATCTTGTTAGGGTATACCTTGACACCTTCATGAGATACAATATGACCCCAATATTCTACCTCCTTCACTCCAAAGAAACATTTGGATGGTTTGGCATATAGTTGTTTCTCATTTAGTAGTTGTAGCACCTTGTCAACATGTCACACATGATCCTCCCAAGAATTTCTATAGATTAGTATATCATCAAAAAATACTAACACAAATTTTCGAAGGAAGGGCTTGAAAATGGAATTCATCAAACCTTGGAATGTGGAAGGTGCATTTGTAAGGCCAAAAGGCATGACCAAAAATTCATAATGGCCTTC
>ML781493.1:292948-313765 GCA_009831015.1 Picea engelmannii
CCCTTTTGCTTGAGATTTATCAATTGGCTAAAGAAGGTATTGCTCCTTGTATCCTCATAGTGTGCTATCATTTCTTCTGTGAAAATTATCCAAGTGACGAGTGATTTGCGAGAACAAAGCCATCGATACCATACAAATTGATTGGGTTCTAAATATAAAGAAGAAATTTGTACCTTTTTTGTATGTGTCACATTATGTAGATCAAAGAATTTCTCGATCTGAAGTATCCATGTGATTGGGTCCTTGCCATCAAACTTCTTCATATCGATCTTAGGAGCGTGGTTGGTATTCAACCCAAAGTTGGAGTTTCTCCATTCTTGATTCACCTTCCTTGTGTCCTCATCATGAATTTCATGGGATGCAATTTCACTTTCAGGTGTCTTCTCTGTTACGAAAATTTTCAATACTTCCATGATCTCCTCTTTTAAACCATCCATCTTTGCCTCCAACTTAGCTTCCATCTCTTGTAGTTCATCTTTTGTTACTACCTTCTTTTGTAAATCATATATGTCCCTACACATTTCTTCACCTTCATCAAGAGTCCAAGTAGTATTGTCTGGAGGCTTATTTGGTGTAGAAGTTCCCTTTTTGGGTGGCATGTTGGCCAAGTATCACTTTTGAACCTTGATTTTGAGGTGGTTCTGCTAGACAATCTTTCTTCTATTGTATCTCCCATGTTTCGGCCCTTCTGGGTATGAAACTTTATTTTATGTAGTTCTTTGATATTTCTTCTCTGCAATTCCATAGGTCTGATCAAAATTGGATGTGCCAAGTGGAATTTATGGTAACTTCCCCACAACTTGTTGATTTTTTTCCTTTCCAGGAGATCTCACTTGTATAGCGTACCCCGCACAAAATAATTGATATAAAATTATGAAACTCATACCAGAAATAATACAGACTGTACACTATCCAATGAAACCATTCCCACTCAATTTTGATACTCTAGGAAGACTTATGATTGTTTTACCTGGAACACCTTCTTGAAACTAGTCAATAGGACTAGTCAGATACCCTATCTTCCACAAGGTGTATCTACAAATTTAGGATGACCTAGAAGCTGAAATTTTTACCACAAATACCTTACTAATTTCTGTGAATAACCTCATGATTAAAGGGTCTGAAACATTACAGAAATTTTTTTATAGCGAAAATCCCGCAATGAATCAATTCAGGATGATTCCAGAACCCTATCGTGCACATGTTGTATCTCTGAAAGTATAATGCCTCAAGAGATTAAATTTTAACCCAACGTACCTTGATCCATATACTAAATATCCTCCAAGCCATTCTTTTTGAAACATTGTAGAAACAAATTTATAGAAAAAATTCCAAGGTGTTTAAGATGTAGCAGCGAAACCCCAAGACCTTGAGCTATGATACCATATGTTAAGAACCAAATATCAATATAGCATAGAAAAACCTTAGAATAAGTACTCAACACCTTGAAAAAGAGATAATTTCAGAGAATAAGGCTCTTCGAGGGGGCAACCTCCTTTTACCCCACATAAATGTTCAAGTACAAGATGATTCCAAATGAAAATGTCTCCTTGGTATATATAGGAGACTACGAGGTATAATTACAACTAATGGAATAAAGACGACATAAATAAAATAACATTACTAATGTAATATGGCCCAATTAAGGGGTAATGAGCCAATATTAGGGCTTAACATATCCTGAAAAGTTATTAAGAAAATCCAAAAGTACTCTAGAACAATCCTCTTCTTCAAAAGATAAGCCTTCTTCTATAAATACTCAGGAAAAACCTCCTAAACCTGTTGTTCAATCTCCATCTGTGTAAGTTGTACCTGAGATTGAAACAAAACCTATTGTTCAACCTTCAACGATATATTTTCCTTCAACTATTTCTGAATTGAATATAGAACAATGGAAATTGTTCTTCGAGCTTATCGAAGAAGAACAAAAAAACACCTTATCTATAGCTGGAGCTTTGAGGGATTTCACCAGAGATACTAAAAGTGAGATTGATCAATTTTTTTCTTCATCCCCTCAGTCTAGTTATTTTGAAGAAGCTAAACCACAATTTCAATCTTTTGAAAATCCTTTGTTTTTGGAACCTTCCTCCCATCATTTAGAAAAGAAACCTCTGATATCATTAGTTGAAGATCATAAACCTACATCATCTCAACCAGGTTCTTCTACCCAAGGGACTGTTTCCCTTCCTATATCTCAATTTTTTTATATTCCTAAAGTTCAAACACCAGTTGTGAGAATTATGGATGTAAACATGATGGATGCAATTGTTGCAACAAGATATGCACCATTGATTTTTCCATAAGTATTGTAGGAGTTCCCACCAAATTATTATATGAAGTATTTGCCAAGATTTAATGGAGAGGGAGAAGTCACTGTTGAACAACACTTGAAATATTTCTATAGTTTTGCAAATAACTTTAATGTGGAGTATGCAGATGTTTGGATGAGACTTTTTGTGCAGAGTTTAGATGGGGAAACAAGGAAATGGTTCAGAAGTGTCCCTCCTAATTCTATTGTTGATATTGATGCACTAGATGATACATTTTTGAGACATTGGGGAGATAAGAAAGACTACTTGTATTATATCACTGTGGTGCTTTGAAAAGGAAACAATGAGAATCTGTATCATATTTTAACAAAAGATTCAATAAAATGTATAGTAAGATTCTAGATGAAATCAAATCCGTAGAAACATCTACCAAAATTACTTTTGTCAATGCTTTTGATGTTAATTTTTTTCTGTTGTTGAGAGAAAGAAGGTTTGTCACTTTGAGTCTAATGCAAGAAGAAACCATTGAAGTAGAATCTAATATATTGGCAGAAGATAGATTGAAATCAAATAATGATAGAGACAAGAAGAAACAAAGATAAATTATTTCTTCTTCTCATACAACATATGACTCAAAGATTGATGAAATGGCCAAAATGTTGAAAAACTTAACATCTGAAATGGCTAGGTTGAAGATGGAAACAAAGCGACCTAGTAGACCTACACATGAAGGTGGATATAAAAATTCCAACCAGTTCAGAAGGCCTAACAATGTTCCTCAAATTTTCCAAGGAAAATAAGAAATCAAGAGGATTAGAGGGATTTTCCTCCGTTTCAAAATAATGCAATGGAAGAGGTTGAAGAAATTGATGATATTGGGGAGGATTCCACAGTTCATTTACATGATATATAATTACCTCCAACTCATGTGACACATCAAGAATATGAGGATGCCCTTATATTGAATCAGTTTTAGGAAAAATATGCTGAAGATATTTCTCAGAAGGAACCCAAAAGGAGAAAGTCTGATCTTAGATCCAAATAAAATGGACCAAAGGTGGACACATCTGTTCAAGAAAAAAATACAAATGCTCTAGAAAAATCATGATCTAGTAACTAAACAAGGGCTAAAATTGACCAGCAGCAAAATAATACTGTCAAAGTTAGTAATACAAAGGTAAAGGAATATGAGAAGCATGTTCCTTCTTTTAGTTTGGAAAATGAAATCAATAAGATCAAAATCCCTATACCCCTAGTAGAATTGATGAAAACTGATCCTTTTAGAAAATCGGTTTTGAAATCCTTACAATCCCCTGCTCATGTTACTTTTTCTGATACCATAAATCTTGAAGATGAAAATCATTCCATAACCATTGGATGACACATTGAGGATAGATTTGATGCCTCTCCTCCTTTCTACATATCTTTGAATATTCATGAAAAAATATTGCATAATTTTATAATGGATTCAGGAGCATCACACAATGTCATGCCAAAGCTAGTAATGGACGAGCTAGGGTTGGATATCACTAAGCCTTATCTAGAACTATATTCTTTTGACTCCAGAAAGGTTAAATATTTAGGAGTCTTTAAAGACATGGTTGTCACTTTATCTCAGTTACCTATGAAAAGTGTTGTTTTAGATGCGATTGTGGATGATATACCTCCTAAGTTTGGGATGCTATTATCAAGGTCATGGGTTAAGAAAGTAGGGGGCACACTACAAATGGATCTCAGTTATGCCACCATACCTATGTTTGGTGGAGAACATCAAAGACTGTACATGGAAGTGAGCCTGGCTTACCTGGTTAGTGATCATGAAAACCCCAGTAATCATCCCATATATGCAGTTGAAGATGAACTTGGTTTTTTCATTATTCACAACAGTGACAAAACAATTGAAGCATCAATGAAGAAGGTTACACCTACATAAGAGAAAAGTACAAGAAATTCAGTATGGAAGATGTTCTTTGATGGTTCTTGTTCCAAAGAGGGTTCTAGGGATGGAATTGTTTTCATCTCTCCTTCTAAAGAAGTCATTCCTTTTTCATACAATCTAGAATTTGAAACAACAAACAACATCAATGAATATGAGGCTCTTTTGTTGGGATTGAAATCTGCCAAGGATATGGGCATTGGTCAACTTTCAGTTTTTTGGGATTCATAGTTAATCATTCATCAACTCAAGAATATCTACCAGGCCAACAACAAAGGTTAAAACAATACAGAAATGAAGTGTGGTATTTTGTTGAGAATTTCTTCCCGGATTTCAATATCACTTTTATGCAGAATAATTTGAATCAACATGCACATTCCCTAGATCCGGAATCTAGTAATTTCAAAACTCCAATACTTCCAAATTTAAGATTTCAAGTTTAGGTAAGACATAGACCTTCTATACTAGACAATATAAAAAAATGGTAGGTTTTTAAAGATGATCAAGAGAATAAAATATTTTTAGAGACATTGATGAATTTTCTGCCATTTCCATAGATCAAGAAAATGAAAATGATGATGTAAAACTCCATTATGCTGATATTCTTCAAAACAACATTGTTGGCCATAAAATTATTGAGTTTAAAACCAATCATTTACCAAGGGCCTAGTTCCCATTGAAAGATTATTTGATCATAATGATGTATCTAAAAGGGATGTTATTCAAACAGAAGGGGCAGAAGTAGTGGATTGGGATATCAGCTCTAATTCAAATCCAAAGATGGTTAAGTTATCCAAGAAATTACCAGAAAAATAGAGGGATATGTATGTAAGTTTGATGAAACAGTTTGCTGATTTTTTTGCTTGGTCTTATGAAGACCTTAAGGTTTTTGATACATATATTATGCAACATAAGATTCCTTTGAAGCCTGGATCCAAACCTTTTAAGCATAAACCAAGAAAATTCAATCCATTGTTGCTACCCATAATTGAAAAAGAGCTAAAAAGGTTGTTGAAAGCCAAAATTATAGTGCCATTGAGATACTCAGAATGGGTGGCAAATTTAGTACCTATCAGGAAAAATAATGGAGAGATAAGGCTCTGTGTAGACTTTAGAAATATGAACAGGTGTTCTTTGAAGGACAATTATCCATTACCAAAAATGGATCATATTTTACTAAAAGTGGTAGGGGCTCAAAGGATCTCCATGATTGATTGATATTCAAGTTATAATTATATTTCTGTGATAAAAGGAAGACAACTTCACTACTCCCTGGGGCACTTTCATGTATGAAAAAATTCCCTTTGGACTCATGAATGCTGGAGAAACATTCTAGAGATCCATGGACATCACATTCATTGGTGAGAAAGACAAATTTATGGTTATTTATCTTGATGATATTATTCTATTCTCAACCTCTGATGATGAGCACTTGCAACATCTGAACAAGACATTTGAAAAATGCAGAAGCTATGGCATATCATTGAACCCCAAAAAGTCTCATTTTTTCATAGAGTAAGGTAAACTCTTAAGACATGTTGTTTCCCCATAATGAATCAAGATAGATCCTGAAGGGGTAAAGGCCATCTAGAATATATACATACCAAGGAATAAGAAGTCTATCCAATCCTTCATAGGTAAAATCAATTGTTTTAAGAAGATTTATACCCGATTTTTCAAAAATCATCAAGCTTATTAATGATATGTTGAAGAAAGATGCAGAGATCAAGTGGATACCTGAAGAAAAGGAATCATTTGAAAAGATTAAGCAAGATTTAATTAAGGCTCCTATCCTCATTAGTCCTAATTACTCTAAAGAGTTTCTGATTTTTTCATTTGCATCTGAATATACCATCGTTGTTGTTCTCTTGCAAAGAAATGATGAAGGGTATGAAAAACCTATCTCTTTCTTCAATAAGACTTTAAGGGATTCAAAATTAAAATATGATATCATGGATAAACATGCCTATACTCTGGTGAAAGAATTGAATTCATTTAGAGTCTATGTTTTGCATTATGAGATTATTGCATATGTTCCAAGTAGTGTTGTCAAAAAAATTATGGTTCAACCAGATAACGAAGGAAAAAGGGCAATATGGATAACCAAGATTCTGGAATATAACATGGTCATAAAGCCTACTAAATTGATCAAAGGATAGGGACTTGCTAAATTACTAACATAATCAAATTGTAAAGCAGTTGGATTGCATTACATCTCCAACAGATCAAATAATTCAGTATTACATATTGAAGAAACTGATTCATAGGTAAGCAACACATATCTTTCTTCTCCATGGTACAAGGATATTGTTCATTTTCTGCAAATTCTTCAATATCCTCCTGATTTAGATAAATCCAAGTTCAGATATCTTAAACTTAAATATGTGAATTATTGCATCATCAATCAATTTCTGTTTTGGAGAGATCCTAATGGAATTCTACTGATATTTGTTGGTGAAGAGGAAGCAAAACAAATTTTCAAAGATTTGCACAAAGGAGTTTGTGGGGGCTCATCATTAGAAAGCCACAGATTTCAAAATACTGAGAGTTGGTTATTATTGTCCTATATTATTCTTTGATGTGTTTTCTCAAGTAAGGGATGTGAACCTTGTCAAAAGTTTGGAAAACAAAAAACTTATGTCTATGCATCTGAAACCCATAATTGCTCATGGAACTTTTCAACAATGGGGTTTGGATTTCATTGGAGAAATTCATCCTCCATCTTCTGGACAACAAAAATGGACACTCACAACCAAAAATTACTTTACCAAATGGATTGAAGGAATCCCAACATGAAATGCAACAGATAAGGTAATCATGAATTTTTTTGAAGGAAATATTTTCTCGATATTTGGATGTACTAGAAAGTTGATTAATGATAATGCCCATGCTTTCAAGTCTAATTCAATGGTTGAGTTTTGTAATAAGTTCAACATCAGTTTGGTTCACTCCATTCCTTACTATCCTTAAGGAAACAAAATCCTCCAATAAGAGCCTTATTAGGATTATTAAAAAATTGCTCACAGAGAAAAAGAGATCATGGGATTCAAAATTGAAATTTTCCTTATGGGCTGATCGAATAAGTACTAAAAAATCCATTGGAACTTCACCTTTTCAAATGGTTTATGGAACAGATGTTGTATTTCCAACTCAACTTAGATTTCCTGTTCTGAAATTTCTGCAATAAGAGTTAGAAGAGCTCATTGATATTCAAAGAAGGATTTTCCAGATAATAGAAGTTCAATAGAATAGATAAAAGATGCATCATGAAGTTGTCATTTATCAAAACAAGGTTAGTGCCACTTTTGATAAGAATACTAAAAATGATATTTTTCAAGAAGGAGATCTTGTGTTGAGGTGGGACACTAGAAGAGAGGATAAACCTAAACTTGGTAAGTTTGAAAATTTATGGTATGGTCCTTTCAGAATAGTTTAGGTCATGAATAATAATAATTTCCTCTTACACAATCTGGATGATAGTGAAATCTTGGGAGGCCCAATAAATGGGCGGTTTCTAAAACACTACTTCTCTTAAAAACAACCAGAGGTTTTCAGTTTGTATAGTATGATTTGCCTTTGTTTTGGTGTGATTAGTTGATTGATCTAAATAAGACTCCATAAGCCCAATGGAAAGACCAATCTGCAGTTTTGTGGTTTTCATTTTTGGATTACAAATAAAGGGATGGCAGAGAAGGGAAATAAATTACAGTGAAAGTTTTAGGATGTTAAGGGAGATAAAGGCATTGGTCAAAAGGTTCTTAAAGTTTCACTATGAAACATTATCCCCAGAAGGAGTCAGTGTTAGTCCTCAATTTTTCTAATGACTGTTGAACTATTCTTTTCTCTGCCCTATCCTTTCCTAGCATTATTTTGCACTCTGTTTTCTTCTTCTACAACTTTAAAGTGTTCTTGCATTATCATTTTGGATTGTTTTACAACATGCATTAGTGTGATTAAGGTTAGAATTAGACATATAGGAGCTATCCATCAAATCATAAGTCCTTTTCCTCATTTCAAATTTGAAAATTTTCCAAAGGGAAAAGGCACTACAAGAATAGCATTATTCTTGTAGCACCGAGAGTAATCATTATTTTACATGCGCCAACTTCAAAAAATCCTGTCAGAGAATGCCTGATATATTTTCCTAAAATCCAACATCATTTATGAATAAGACCAGGTCGTGTGTTCAATTTTAATACTCATTCAAAAGGATTGGGTTGTACTCATCTATTCTGATATCAAATCACAGGTTCGCAGGTTTTGTATTATGATTGCTAACATTTGATACCCAAATATTTCATCGTATTTGTGTATTAGTTTATACAAGTGTTGCAGGTGATAGAGCTCTTCTACAACATTCCCATTTTAGAGGTTCTAAAACTACTACTATTAGAAACCCTAACCATCCTCTGAACTTCAATGATTGTAATCTGTATCATGGCACCTAAGAAAAGCAGGAAAATTACTCGATTAGAACTAGAAGGTGTAGAATTTCTCGAGGCTTATCCATAGATTTCACAAAAGTTCAGAGATGCAGGGTGGTTTAACTTCTATTCAATACTCCAGGGTTATCATGAACAAATTTATTTGATGTTTTCATAGAACTTCGATGGATTTGCGACGATGGTGGGTAAAGTTATGATACATGTGACAAAACACTCATTTAGGACTACATGCAGGTTATCTATGTATGGGGAAAGATGGTGGAAGAATGAGGATATGCATATGGAATTTGTAAATCAATTTCAACTTCCAGAATGCCAAGACCCTAATTGGAGTCAAGGTATCCCACAGAGTTGGATGAAGAATGAGTGGCAGACTGCTATAATGGTTATTCGCAAGTACATTACATGTGAAGGGTGATTTTTCCTTTTCCATATTTATCACATTAGGTTGCTGATGAATTTGAATGGTGATATCCCTCTGTGTTTTCCCTTCTTTTTATTAAAAAGATGATAAAAAATGTCTAAAATGATACATTCTCACCCTGCAACTTCTAGTATAAGTCCTTTTCACCAAATAATGATAAAAAACCTAGTTATGTATTCTTTGGGAGAAGTTAAACGATCTTGGGACTGGTTAATTGAATCCCTTGAACTTGAAGAACAAGGACCAAAGCATAAAAATTCTCTAAAGAAGAAATATAAAAAGGAAAAGAAGGTTCCTAAAACCCCTATTGTTAGAGTGGAAGAGATTTCCCTTGTATCCAGATTAACTCGATCTAGCAAAAGGAAGTTGCAGTTACAATAGGAGACATGATTTAAATAAAGTTTTCCCTGTGTCCAAGATCACCATAACACAAAAAAAGAAACAAAAAACAAGGGTAGAATTGGATATTCAAACTCAAGATGAGTTACTTGTTCCAAAAAATGAGCCCGAGGACTGCAAAGGAATTCATGTTAGAGAATCAAAAAAGAAGAAGCTTACACAATCCATGTAGAAATAAGAGGAACCTGTTGCAGATGATAAATGTAAGAAATTAAGCAAGACAAGGAAAAACAAACCAGTGGTGAATTGTCCTAGCAGATCTAAAACAAGGGAACACATAAGCTGAGATTGAATTCAAAGGCCCTATTCAATCCTTCTATTAAGAAATAAAATGTTATTGTCATTGATGATGACACAGTGGAAAGTACAGAGGAGGAAAACAGGCAGTCACCTATAAATTCTTCACACAAGTAGAAAAATGTTAAATTAGAACCTAAAGATGAATATTATGATGATAATACTGTGGAGAAATAGAGAAAATATGAGAAGGGTAAACAAGTAGCAGAGCACCCAATGAGACATGTAACTAGAGAAACACAAAAGATTAGTCTGGACACTAAATCTTTACCCAATCCTTCTCTGAAGAAGATCCATTTGAAATATCTTGAAGACAATCTAGTGGATGTTGAGAACAAGCCGGGATTCGATTATTTTCTAGAGACAGAGGAGCTACAAGATTTTCCAGAGATGAAAATGTCATAAAATGATGAAGCATAAGATATTGCAAGTGATTTATCATCAAATGATCATAAGTATGGATTCAAAGTAAAAAATCCCAGGTTTTCTATTGATCTGAATCGACCTACTCTAGTTGAAGAACATTCTGAATTCAAGATAGAAATGAGAGATGAAAAAGACAGGGTGAAATAATTTCAAAAATAATCATGCAATTGAAGCAATAAAAGTGTATGATAGAACAATGGAATGCTAAGCAACATGAAAAGTTGCAGAAAATCAAAAAGAAGAAGAAATATCAACAAGCCTTGCTCAAAGATTTAAGGGAGGCAAACATCAAATTGTATTGGCATAATGTAGTTTTGAAAACCAAGCTGAAACAGAGGAATACCCAAGGTTCTGCCACTATCATGCAGTGAAGATTTCAAAGAGGCATCCTACAATTTTTTACTTTTTGATGAATATAAAAATATGTATGCTAAAATTTTGAAAATGTTATTATAAGCTACACAGTGACATGGTATTTCTGACAGGTAAAGTTTTTTCTCATCATAAACATGATTTTCTATTCTTTAGGTGGACCAGATCAACATCAGATTCACTCCTCACTTTGTGAGATCTCAATATCTCATTAGATCATAAACTAGTCTATATTCGAGATTAATTATCTAAAGACTAGGTGATAGAGATTTGGATTATCTATATGAGGATACATTTCCTAAATGTTAGCCAGAAGACAATATCTTATCTAAACTATAATCTAAAAAGTAGGATCTTCATAAACTAATTGTGGTGTTTAAAAAGAGATCTGGTTGACAGAATTAAAGGTACGTTTGGTTGGGAACCAGTGGCCATTTTTGAGAAAACATTGTAAGACAAAGAACTATGCCATTTTGATACTAAATGGAAAAGGCTATCTGATGATTAGATTTCTATTCCTGTCTATATTTTATATCTTTTTCTTACTTAAATGCATGTTAATATTTTTCTAAGCATATGATTATATCTTGTTTGTGAGTAAGCCAGTGAAGACTTTATTGTTTTCTTGTTGATAATCATATTTGTTTTCAAGTACTTTTCTCTTTCTTCTTGAATGATATTTGGGATCAAGAGTTTCATATGTGAGTGGAAAAAATGAAAGCTTACATACTTATTTATCTTTCATATTACTTTTTCCATCTGATTATTGGATTGACTACCATTTACTAAGTTAGTGAGATGTGAATTTGCTCTTTCCTATTTGAGTTTAATACTATTACATTATCATTGACCCAACCTTCAAGCCATTTCAAAAACCCAATAAAAAATATTTATCCATAAAACCATTGCAATAAATTGATGATGCACTAACTTTCCCTCTCACAATTAAATGGAAATTTAGGGACTGACACTTATGACGATTCTTTGACCTATCCATGCATCAGACTTGTTCCATGCCATACTTTATGAAGAAAAAATATTTTTCAACATTGAATAAAGAATCATGAAAAAAACATCAACCATGTACATTCTGTGCCATACTGTGTGCCAACCATGCACAACACTCATGTACATCAACCATGTACATCAATACCATACAATATATCATAAGATATCATCAATGGAGTGTATCAACCATATTTTAATAACATGTGCCAAATGTGTACCAAGCATATATCAGAATTGTCAACAAGTGGCTCTATCAATATACCAATAACATCATCAACATGCCAACCATGTGCCTCAACCAAGTGTCATATCCCACATGATATGCCTCTATCATAAACCAAGTGCCAAAAACCATGTGTCAATATATGTATCTCAACCATCAAGCATCAAATAATGTACCAACCAAGCACCACAACAAATTTCTCAAATATCCCATACACCATGTATCAAAGTAAATGCTAAACAAGTAATACCAATGATGTACTTTAACCAAGTACCATCACCACCAATCATCTTCCCTCTACAAGTGCATCAATCATGCACCAAAATTCAACAAGATGAACAATAGTCACGATGTGTTCCCATATATGTCTGCCTTACCCAATGCACCAAGTATGTACCAATCATGCATCAACTATAGATTAAGCTATGAATCATCAATGATGTACAACATAATCACCTCATCAACTAAATGTCCCAATATGTAGCTCAACCACATGCCAAATGGATGCACCAAAAACATCCAACAAATACACCATAAGATATATCAATGGAGGTCACATATGTAACGACCATGTACCATAACAGATCTGCCTCAACCACCATTCACTACAACAAATACTAAGAATCCAATAGTATATCTAAACATGTACCACAAGTGTTCCTCAATAGATCAATGATATATCACATGATCATGATATATCTTATAACCAAAGTGTTATAAATTCACTGTCATAACCAATATTTTTCCACAACATAAAAATCCTCAAACCATACTCTAGAGTTAGTATCATGCATCCAGGATAGGGATCAAGCATATGCTTCAACAATCAAACATATGCCATTACCATACATAGTTCTCTCCTTGGGGCTTCTCCCCCTGTCTAGATGCCTTTGAGATTCATATGAATAATCTCTCCCCTTTTGAACAAGGGATATCACTTTGATGTAATGTTGAAGACATATCGCTCATGTTTCCCCTGTGACCATCATTTCCCTTGGAATCATGCCTCTGTGCTCTCTCTCCAAGCATCTAACTCTCCAAGAATTTATCTCTCTATCCTGCATGTAATGAATCTCTCATCCTAGAATCATGGGAAAAATAATGAATCCCCCTGTGGTTATGTCTCCCCCTATCTTCTCTGTAAGATGAACAATATACTGTTATTGCAATCTACTTCTACTGCAAATTCTTTTGCTCAACTGAAACATGGATCAAATGCTCAAGAATGATCTGCTCTTCCTATGACGATCCTTTGACCTGTCCATGCCTCAGAATCGTGCCATGCCATACTTTATGAAGAAAAAATATATGTCAACAGTGAATAAAGAATCTTGAACAAAACATCAACCATGTACATTCTTTGCCATACTGTGTGCCAACCATGCACAACACTCATGTACAGATACCATGTACATCAATACCATACAATATATCATAAGATATCATCAATGGAGTGTATCAACCATATTTCAATAACATTTTCCAACTGTGTACCAAACATATATCAGGATCATCAACAAGTTGCTCTATCAATATACCAATAACATTGTCAACATGCCAACCATGTGCCTCAACCAATTGTCATATCACACATGATATGCCTCTATCATAAACCAAGTGCCACAAACCATGTGTCAAGATATGTATATCAACCATCAAGCATCAAATCATGTACCAACCAAGCACCAAAACAAGTGTCTCAACTATCCCATACATCATGTACCAAAGTATATTCTAAACAAGTAATACCAATGATGTACTTTAACCAAGTACCATCATCCAAAATCAGCTTCCCTCTATAAGTGCATAAAAATGCACCAAACTTCCACAAGATCAACAAAAATCAAGATGTGTTCCTATATATGTATGCCTTAACTAATGTACCAAGTATGTACCAATCATGCATCAACTATAGATTAAGCTATGAATCATCAATGATGTACAACATAATCACCTCATCAACTACATGTCCCAATATGTAGCTCAACCACATGCTAAATGGATGCACCAAAAACATCCAAGAAATACATCATAAGATATACCAAGAGATCACATATGTACCAGTCATGTACCATAACAGATCTACCTCAACCACCATTCACTATAACAAATACTAAGCATCCAATAGTATCTCTAAACATGTACCAAAAGTGTGCCTCAATAGATCAATGATATATCACATCATCATGATATATCTCATAACCAAAGTGATATAACTTCACTGTCATAACCAATATTGTTCCTTAACATAAAAAGCCTCAATCCATACTCTAGAGTTAGTATCATGCATCCAGGATAGGGATCAAGCATATGCTTCAACACTCAACCATATGCCATTACCATACATACATTATGAAACCATATAATCATGAAAACTTGCAACAAACCATGTCAGACCCTACAAAACAGAGTTATATTATCAAATCATGCTACTCTCATCTGCATAGCCTTCTTTACCAGGATTTTACCACATATACGTGAATCGTTACACATATATCTTGCATATGTATGCGACCTATCTATAGGTCATCTCACGTATGTACACGACTTTATCCATAGTAGCTCACCTATGATTATGAAAATGTGAAGCTTGAGCTTGCCTCATGGATGCCTTGTTTTTCTGGTTGTTCAGTCTTCTTTACCGACTTCTGAAGGTGTCCTAGCTTCTCATAACTTGATTTATGAGCTTCCATATTTTCAACATTGTCTTCCTTCCTAGATTCATGTGTTTTGTTCTTCTTGTCATGCTATATGAAGCACTCCTCATGGATTTCTTCTTGTGTTCCAACAATCCTGGGATTTGTGGCCAAACCCACTACAACTGTAGCATCTCATGGTGTGACAATGAGAAACAATGTGTCCCACTTGATTAAATCTCCAACACCTTAGGGTGTTATGAAACCTTCCATTATATTTCTTTTCACAATGTCTACAATCCAAATCTTTGTGACCAAATCCATTACATGAGTAGCAATGACAATGAAAAACATTTTCGTACCTTTGCTTTGGTGTCCATCTTGAAGGTGTCTCTCTTTTGAATTTTCTTTGAGGTGTAAAGATGGATTCTTGATGTCTTCCTTGCTTTGTGTAGATGGTTGACTTGCAACATTACTTCCACCTCTTGAGAATGAAGGAATTACCTCATGATTCTTAGAAGTGATAGCTTCAAGATGTATAGCTTCCTTGTTGTATCCAATACCTGATTTATCATTTGGAGATATTTGGCTATCTAGGATCTCATCCAAGATTGTTGAGTTGTTCATGAACTTTATGTGAGTGTTTGACTTCTCTACTTTCTTTCTAAGATAAAAAACTTTAGCTTCCAACTTATGGCACAACCTTTCCTTTTCATTTACTTGTTTCTTCAATATTTCCTCTATTATTTTGGCTTCTTCAATTTTGGTCTTAAGATTGACATTAACTTCAAGACTTTTGCGAAGATCATCATCTACCTTCTTCTTTTCTTCTATTTCATTCTTTAGTCTTTTGATCTCTCCTTTTTATTCGAATTGA
The DNA here is from genome assembly GCA_009831015.1 of Picea engelmannii. Lineage (NCBI taxonomy): Eukaryota > Viridiplantae > Streptophyta > Pinopsida > Pinales > Pinaceae > Picea > Picea engelmannii. Next base: position 308,262 of record ML781493.1, read on the forward strand.
GTCTTTTTACTTTCTTCTTGTTCTTTGAGCATTTTCTTTAGTGCCATGGTATATCTTGGGTACTTTTCTAGGACTTCCTTGGTGTATATGCTCAAAAGCAATTGAGTAATGTCCTATTTCACTGATAACATCATCTAACTCAGATAAAACTTTATCTTTAAGATTCAACAAATATTCCTCTTCCTCTATAGGATAACTTCCATTTGATTCTACACAAACTACTTCTAGATTTTCTTCTTCACTTGTAGAGAAACATTCAACATCATCACACTTAGGATTATTGCAATCAGATCATTTTGGAGAGTCTTTACCTTCATTTTTCTTGATGGAATTGTCTTCATTGTCTTCCTTTTTGCCTTGATAGGTCTTCTCTAGCTTTAGTCATAGATCCTTGGCGGAAGTACATTATTCCATGCTTTCTTTGACAGAACTTGAGAGTCCATTGAAAATGCTCTTGAGAGCCAATGCATCATTCTTCTTTTCTTCCATTTGAGATGAAAATTTTGACTTATTCTTTAAGGTAATTTATCCACCAATAGCCTCTTTCCAAACACTTGCTTCTTTTTCTTTCAAATACCCTTTCATTTCTATTCTCCATGCATAATAGTTTTTCTCATTAAGGATTGGAACTTCATCATCCATTTGTGTGTCCATGGATCTCCTCCAAGTTTGTTAAGGCTTATAGTGAAGGCCTTCTCTGATACCAAATGTTGGACACATCAACCATACTGAGAGGGGGGGTGAATCAATGTAGGGCTCTTTTTACTCCATTATAAAACACCTTAGTTAGCAATCACCATTTACTCATCATCCATTACTTTCATTTATAACAAGTTGTATGTACTCATATCTCAACAGAAAACATCATCAATAAACCATCATCATGAAGAATACAAGGAATACAAGATATTTGTAAAATTTTCTTTTATATTATGGACTACAATCCTTGGGGTTTTTTTTTCCAGCAACAACTGAATAGAGAAACAAATCCACAAGAGCCCAACTCCCAATGAAAGACTCAGCCTTCAAATCTCAGTACCAACTAAGAAGAGGAATCCAACCCTCAAGTACAAGACCCAACTTGTAGACAAAAAACAATCTGTCAAACTGTACCAAAATTCTATACCAACACAAGTGCATTACATATGCACCACACAACCTGTCACATCAATCTCATCATCCAAATCAGATCTACTCACCAAGATCAATCACCAAGACAAGTCTCAACAATATCACCAAGATAACCAACAAGACACCTCTAGAAATACACCATACTCTCCATAGACCAAATACCATAAGTTGCCACGATTCTGCTGCTGCACTTTTTCTACCGCGATTTTTCTGATGTGGTTTTTTTGACACGGTTTTTCTGCCGCACTTTTTCTGCCACACTTATTCTGTAGCAATTTTTTGCCACACTTTTTTTGTTGCGATTTTTCTGCTGCACTTTTTCCACCACACTTTTTCTGCTGCAATTTTTCTGCCACAATTTTTCAGCTGCACTTTTCTGCCGCACTTTTTCTACCATGAATTTTCTCTATCAATAATACCTGCCCAAATAACCTTTCACAATTGGATATTCAATATGCTTAAGATCATGCTCATAAGAGACCCTTGCTCTCTTATTTATACTTCTCCAAGTAACTTCCTCATCTAACCAACTCTTACCAACTTCCTTCTTTTAGGGGCTAACCCACTTCTGACCTTTTGTCCACTTCTAACCCACTTTCTCCATAAATAGTAACTTCTCCACATCTAATTGCAACTAATTTGTTTTTAGTTGTTTTCTTGTTGCAACCACTTAACCAATGACTAACCACTTTGACTTGTCAACATATTCTAGGAGATTCTAGAATAATTTGACTTCTTTGACCTTCTAGGGGCTTCTAGACAACACATGAGGGTTCTCCAACTTCACAAGGTCATAACTCTCTAACCGTGAGGAGTTATGTGACATTCCATATATCACTAGAAATGACATGATGAGCACTATCCATCTAGAGTAGTCTCACTTAAAAATTCATGGATCTTCATTACAATGTTCCACAATCCATCCTTGGGTTCCTTAACCACACATCTATGATGACTCAACCACTTAACCATTTGGACTTCACAAAGTGTCTTCCCGTGAGGGATTTCATGATAAGGGGACCACTTTGGATTTCATCCATTTAGTACTTCCTATCAGCCATGAAAAGACAGCAATGACCAACCTTTACATCATCATGTCTATACATCAATCCATGACAATACATCATTATGCCACCACTTGACATCTTTGACATCAATTGCATCTATAACAATATAGGTCATCAATCAATACATCAATGATCCTATGACAAGACATCAACTCTTTGAGATCAATGAAAACATAATGCAACAATTTGCGAACTTGGGATTATCCTTCATACCAATATCCACCTTGCAGATTCTCAATGTCCTTGCATATATGAAAAATTCAAGTTCGAGACCCTCTACTGCACGATCTCCTTTCGTTTCTATCTGTTGCAAATTTATATGGTCTTTGTCCTCTTGGTCTTCTCCAGTCATGTTATAAAATTCCAAAACCTCTTGAACAATTGTAGAAAATATGGGTGCACTACATACGGGTATTGGTCCTGTTATCCCCATTTTGTGGATAAATAAGGAGATTATGTCTCGAGGCCCTGAGGTTGCAGATATGAAGTTCCGAGAGACTACATGACCAAAAATACCCCTTTGCATAGATGTAAATCCATCTCACCACCATAGATGGTCACATATTTCCAGATGGAATCCACCACATCAGCTAGCTTCCAGAAGGCAGTGGGCCTTGCTCCATGAGGTACAAGTCAATATTATGGTGAGCATCATTTCAATATTTAAGCCAATTAAGTATGTTGTATCTTAGATTGCTCTAGATTTCATGATATATGCTTGGACATTATGCATTTTTCCCTGGTTCACCTTGGTGTTTGACGTTCTTCCCTAGTAAGTGGTTTTCCTTGGGGATGGGTTTTCTACTAGGAACTCCCTTAAAGAGCCATTGTACAATTCCAGACCATACTTACCACTTTCCATCATTATTCCCCTCCATTTCCTTATCTCTTGGGATTTCAGGGTGTATTGACCCAAGAAGGGGTTGTCCCTCATTCTATGGGAAGAAGGGGTTGAAGGCCCAGAGGGGTTGATGTTGGGTAAAAGATAAAAGCCTTGTTTAAGCCTTCCAGATGCATCTCCCAAGGATCACCCAAGAAATTATTGAAACACTTATATTTGAGTAAAGGGGACCCACAATATAATAAATAATGCTTAAAAGGTTAGTTGAAGGATAAGAGGTATCATCACAAGCCGACCTATCACGTCCATGAATATCTAGTGGTATGACATTTCCATCATCTGGTCACCAAACCAGGGTAATGGATCTCAGTTGCATGGCTGAGAGAAAAGGGGTCTCATCACAAACCAACTTTCTCATTTCCACTAGGTGTTTGTGGGTGACATTTCATCATCTTTTCACCATGCCAGGGCAGTGACCTTCAACCTCTCTTTATGTTATATTGAAATAAAATACAAAGAAAGAAAGATAAAAGGAAATTGATGGGCTTGGAAAAAGTGGATTGCGGACGAAGGTACCACACACTCTATACAAAGGTACCACACACTCTATACAAAGGTACCCATGAATGAGACACTATGACCCCTTGTATGTCATGAGCCCTATTCCCATTGAGTCTTGACCATAAACACTTCATCCACTTTACATGGGTTAGAGAGGGATATCTTAGAAGCTCTCCTTGACCTAAGGCAAGATCTACCCAATAGGACACCTTGTCAACCCTCCCATATTCAAGCTTGACAAGTCACATAGTGTCTTTGAGAAATTAATTGTTTGATATAGTGATATTTGATGAAATGCTTAGATGGATCAGTTATTGACTGGATTCACTTATCATGATGTTAGGATTTGAGATCCTTGGAGGGCGTGCTCATTTGTCTTTGCAGGACCTAGTTGGTGGGCAATTTTGGGAGAACAATCCTCTCTTGGGCTTCCATGGGGCTGCAAGCCCACAAGTTGGATGCCAAGGGACCACATGCTAGATGAGAAACATTAGACTTGAAAGGCCTTGATGATGACTTGTACGACATAGTCTAGCCCCCACATGCCAAACGTTTTTCCCAAGAGAGACAAAACATCACTTCTAGAGGCATGACATCACCTAGAGGGGTTAGGGCTTGGTGGTGAGGTGCCACTCATTGACACATGGATGTTTTGAGGAGAAGAGGGTATTCACCATGATGAGATTTTATAGATGCTTGACATGTGGCCTTTGGAGGCCTACCCATGCTTCTCCAACACCAACGACTTCTTCAAAGTGGCAAAATGTCCCCTAAAGGGGAGACATCCATGTAAAATTAGGGTTTATTTGTGCAAAAGTGAAACTTTAAATGAATTGTTTAATAATACTTTGTTAAAGAGGGTAAGATTAGGGTTTTTGACCCATATTCGAGTGTTTTACGCCTTAATTTATGGAAAATTCACCTTAGTGACATTTTGTATAAATAAGAGATCATAAGATCTCATTTGGACATAATTCTCCCTCATTTGTGAGCAGTATTGGTCTAAATTTTTCACTATCTTTGGCTCTATTTGTCTCTTATGCACTTTTTTATGGCTATCTTGATGAATGGTTGATGGAGGAGTGAGGCACTAGCTTTGGATGAATGCTTTCTAGCTTTTATGGTGGATTATCTTGGCATCTTTCTTGATTTTGGTATGATATTTTACTCTTATGCTATCATTATTTTCAAGTCAATGATTGTTGTGCTAGGAGCTATGTGGGAAGTATAAGGGCATACATACCCACCATAGTCTTCATCATTTAATGCTTCATGTTATTGGTTAAACAAGGGTTTTCTAAGTGTTAAGCCCTAATGTTGGCTCATTACCCCTTAATTGGGGCATATTAGATTAGTAATGCTATTTTATTTATGTCGGCTTTAGGCCATTAGTTGTAATTTAGATTAGTAATGTTATTTTAATTATGTCGTCTTTAGGCCATTATTTGTAATTATATCTCCTAGTCTCCTATATATACCAAGGAGACATTTTCATTTTGAATCATCTTGTACTTGAACATTTTAAGTGGGATAAAAGGAGGTTGCCCCCTCGAAGAGGCTTATTATCTGAAATTATCTCAGTTTCAAGGTGTTGAGTACATTTCCTGAGGTTTTTCCATGCTATATTGATGTTTGGTTCTTAACATATGGTATCAGAGCCGATTCCCAAAGAATTAAAAAATCTTAGAGGATTTTTGGGTTTGACAGGTTACTACCGCAAGTTTGTTCGGAACTATGGAAGAATAGCAGCACCTTTAATGACACTAACCAAGAAGGATGCATTTTCATGGACTCCAGAGGCAACTAAATCTTTTGAACAACTTAAAGAGGTGATGTGTAAAGCTCCTGTCTTGACCACTCCAGACTTCACAAAAACCTTTACTGTGGAATGTGATGCATCGGGA
>ML781493.1:331964-344138 GCA_009831015.1 Picea engelmannii
AATGTATACCTCCTCCTCAATAAGAGAATTTAGAAATGCGGTCTTCACATCCATCTGGTGGATCTTCCAACCCATCTCTGCTGCAATAGAGATCACTACCCTGATCGAAGTGTATCGAGCAACCGACGCAAAGGTCTCATCATAGTCGACTCCCTCAACCTGTGAAAACCCCTGAGCCACAAAGTGAGCTTTGTACTTCTCAATGCTTCCATCCGTAGCATGCTTTAGCTTGTAGAGCCACCTGGAAGTCACCACTGACTTCCCCTCAGGTCTAGGAACAACTTCCTAGACATTGTTCTTCATGATGGAATTGTACTCTTCCATCATGGCATCTCTTCATACCTGTCTACTAGTGGCCTCCTCAAAAGTGGAAGGCTCAGACTCCCGAATACTGCTCACCATCGTGATGTAGCTGCAAAACCTCTCGAGAGGTTTACTCTCTCTCACTGCCTGTCTGGGATTCCCCACTGAACCCTGTGCCTCCCTCAAAGTGTACTGAAGCCACTTGGGCTTTCTCCTCTCTGAAGTAGTGTCTCATGGAGGGGACTCTCCCTTCTCAACCCCATCTACTGAAGACAATGATCCTGTAGTAGACCCTGAAGTACCTGATCTTGAAAACTATGGACCGGTAGCCTACGAACCTGAACTCTGTGGCCCTGTCACCTATGAACCTGTAGTCATTGAAACTGGTGGCCCCGAAATCTGTGTCACTATAGTCTACTGCGAGCTCACCTGAATCTGAGATGAAGACTGCTCACCTCTCTCTATCCCTCTAGACTTCCTAAAGGCTCTGTCCTCCTCAAATCTGACATCCCTCCTCAAGAAAGTCTTCCTCAAGGAAGGAAGGTAAATACGGAAATCCTTTGAAGTCTCATTGTACCCAACAAAGATCCCTCTCTCTGCCATGGGTTCTAGCTTTGTCCTCTTTTCAGAAGGGACATATGAATAAGTGATGCACCCAAAAATCTGAAAGTGCCCCACCTCAGGCTTCTTCCCAGAGAAAGCCTCCTCAGGAGTCATGCTCCCCACAGCCTTGTGAGGACTCATGTTTTGCAGATAAACTACAGTGTAGCATGCCTCAGCCCATAGAAATAGTGGCAACCCTTGATCATGTAGCATGTCTCTCGCTGCCCCAACAATGGCCTTGTTCTTCCTCTCAGCAAACCCATTCTGCTGTGAGTTGTAATGAACAGTCAACTCCCTCCTGATGCCCTCTCCTGAACAGAAATCCATAAACTCCTTGGAGGTATACTCACCCCCATTGTCCAATCTTAGGACTCTAATTTTCTTCCCTGTCTAGTTCTCCACAAGAGCTTTGAACTCTTGGAATCGATTGAAGACCTGTCCTTTGGTCTTCATGAAGAAAATCCAGGACTTCTGAGAGAATTCATCAATGAATACAACATAGTATAGGGATCCAGTCAACAATGTCGAATACATTGGGCCACATACATATGAATGTATAAGATCAAGTATCCCTGCCGCTCTATTGTCACTGCTTGGAAAAACAGTCTTGGTGTACTTTCCCAAGGTACACCCCTTGCACAACTCATGGTGCTTTGAACTGAAATCTGGAACTCCAGTCACCATCTCCCTCAGAACTATCAAAGCCCCATGGTGCAAATGTGCCATCCTCCTATGACATATCTCACATAGGTCACTATTGTTGCTGGTAGAATGAATCAATGCTTGCACTAGCTGGAACAAGAACTTGTACATCCTCTCATGTCTAGTACCAATCACTTTGTCCAAAGTGATGCTAGACCCTCTGGGGAAAAGAAGCACCTACCCATCATGGAACAAGACCTCATAGCACTTTTCCTCAATAGTAGAAACTAACACTAAGTTCTTCTTCAAGCTCGGAACATAAATAACCTTTGTCAAAGTCATGGGAGGAAAAGACTCCCTCCGAAATGATAAGGTCCCACAACCAACCACCTTGACCTCCCGATCATCTCCAAGCACTACCTCTGCATCTCCACTCTGTGTAAGATCTGTCAAGTGCTCATGAATTGCTGTCATATGGTGAGAGGCACCACTGTCAATATACCAAGTATCAGGAGTAGTTGTCCTCGAGGATAGACATGCAATCAAGGAAAATTTCTTGTCAAACTTGGTGGAAAAATCTTCCACCTCTGCTGAAGATGTTGTTTGTTTCTTCTTCTTGTTTGGACACTATCCTGCATAGTACCCAAACTTATGGCAAGCAAAGCACTTGACTTTTCTCATGTCTTTCTTCCCTTCACCCTTGGGCTTCTGTCCTCCCTTTAGACCCTTTCTGAACTTCTTCTTGCTAGTGGTAGCAAGAGCCACATTCTTCTCCTCATGACCAGTAGATGAACTTCCATGTACATAACCTCTCTAGGTCTCCTCCTGTACAAAGTCATCCCAAAGATGTTCCCAACTGGGAAGCTTCTCCCTAGCAACAATTCCCTCCACAAAAACAACCCATTGTTTGGAAACACCATTCAATGTTGTTCTCACAAGATCACTGTCAGCTATGGCTTCCCCCACAACTCCAAGCTCATCCCTCACCTGTGTCAATCTAGTAAGGTATGTGACCACATTTTCAGCCTTGGTCATTTTTATGCTCTTTAGTTTTTCCCTTAAAACCATTTTCCGGTTCTCATTTGTACTCTGGTACAATTTAGTCAAAGAATCCCACATCTCATAGGCATGTGTCTTCCCCATCAAGTGAGGAATCAAATTATCTTTGATGGCATCAAGAATAAATCTCTTAGCCTTGATACTCTTCTTATTATAGGCCGCAAGAAGAGTAGCATCAGTAGGTACCACAACATGATGAGTAGTGGTATTCTCTACAATGTCCCACAACTCGTTTTCTTGCAAAAGAAAGATCATCCTCTCCTTCCAAGCACCAAAATTTGCTGCCCCATCAAGTCTATCTTCAACCCTCAAACCAATAGCCATGACCCTCTTTCTGCTGAAAATCACAAATTCAAAAATCTGCCCTGTGAAGTGACTGTTGTCCCAACTTTATGTCTGCTGAAATCTCTGCTTCTCTTCAACTCAGCTCTGATACCATGTTAAAATTTTTCAGACCCCAACCCAGTTTCAGTCTCGCTGATTTTTCAGCCAAAGTTAAATGCCAAACCCAGTTTCAACACTATTTCAGCATACGTTACAACACTATTTCAACACTAGTTACAACACTGTTTCAACATATGTTTCAACACTAGTTATAGCACTTCAGCATATGTTTCAGCGTTATTTCAACGCTAGTTACAACACTGTTTCAGGATATGTTTCAGCACTGTTTCAGCATATAAAAACTTAACAGAAAATAAACTTCAGAATTGAAACATGAGGATTCTGAACATCATTTTCAATGCAGAAATAAAATATCAGCAATATGAAAAACTCAGAAAATATAGACACAAATATTTTTAGTCTAACTTCAACCCTGGAAAAACCCACAAGGGGAAAACCAGTGAGAGAGGGATTTTTATTATTTATGAGCTTATGAGAAATTTCTTTTATAGCATATTCATCTTCATAAATTTACACAAACTTATCTGGACATTCCTGTAGCTTTGCTCCTCGATTTCTGAACCAGAAATCTGTACAACTATACGACTGTCCCAACAATTAATGTTGTATGGACTGTCTCAAAATTTGTGCCAAAACTCTGCTAAGACTGTATGGAAAAACCAACATGAACAACTCCTTATAAATCATGGTGTACAACCCTCAAAATTCATGCCAAACTGTACGGATTGTACGAAAATACACTCAGAAATTTATTACAGTAGTTACCTTGATTTCTGTGCCAATAAATGTTGTACGAAAACCTTGGAATGCATGCCAATACTCTCAAAAATTGCATTTTCTATCCTCGATTTTTGTGCACATTAAATGTTGTACGACCTCCACAAATCCATATGGTACGACCTGTTCTTCCTTGCTGTCTGCTGCCTCGAAATCTATGCTACTCTTTGCCTTGGGATGCATGCTCTCCTTCAACAAATGCTATCTCTTTTCTTCAGCTCGACCTCTCTCTTGCTCTCTCTTGTTCTCTCAACAAGAATGCTTGAACTACTCAAGAATGGGTGTGCCCTCTTGCCCTAGTCAACCTCATGAGGGAAGGTGAGGGGTTTTCTAATCTAACGGTTGAGATTAGATTATATGGGTGGCTGAGATTTGGTGTCTCTTCACTCACCCTCACTTTAGTCATAAAGTTATCTTTTAATTTGCATCTCACAAATTAATTTGACTAGGACCCACATTAGGCACTTTCTCCCCCTTAGGTGCCTAGGGAAGAGAAACACTTGCCTTGGTACTTTATTTAATTAAAAATTTAACACCACCTCCACCGTCGATATGTGAGTTTCTTCCTAAGACAACTCCTATAGATGAGATTCAATTGAATATAGATGTTGCAAGCATGTTTGGAAAACTGAATACGACAATTCTAGTGATAGAGATGTGTAAGATCCCTTCCGTAAAAAGGGAAATTTTGGCGATATTATAGGTGCCAGTTGAGAAGGAGGATCCTCCCATCATGTTGAACACTATGTATCTCTATTGACCAAGGGACAAGAACCCTCCCTTCTGTCTCTCATTAAGCATGAATGGCCTCCACTTGAACAACTACATGCTTGATTCAGGGGCCTAGACAAACACCATATCATTGAAGGTAATGAAACAACTTGGTTTGAAGACAACCCGACCTTATGGAAATGTGTGTGGAATTGATTCCAAAAAAGTCAAATTTCTCAGGGTATGTGAGGACATTGAGGTTTTCTTGATTGATTTTCCACACATCATCATTCTCATGGACATAGTAGTGATCAACATTCTAGATGCTTGGGGGATGCTCTTATCTAGGAGCTGGTCTACTGCTCTTGGGGTTTTCCTTAGCATGGATCTCACCCATGCACACATTCCTATTGAAAATGACACTTTTCAGATACTATACAATCGAGAGAAAGATGATAGACACGTGACAATCCTGATGGTCCTGATTATGCTAGCGAATGAGATTATGATTTGCTCCCGCTAACCATTGAGTATGATCCATATGAGCTACCCTTTATGTAGGAGGATTCTATAGACATGCTTCTTCCATGGAAATATCAATACAAAGAGAAAATTTCAAAATACCATGGGAAGGAACCAGGGTCTATCCCATTTTTAAAGAAAGAAGATGAGAAACATGAATAAATTGTCAAAGAGATAGTCCACACAAAGATTGCATATGATGAGAATACACTTTACATTGATTTCAATGAAGGACGTATTTTTCTCACATGGGATAGAAGAAAGGGAAAGCCCATATATGAACAGAAAGATAACAATTCATGTCTTGGCCCTTACATCATCATGAAGAAGTATGGCAAAAAAATGTACTATCTGACATCATTAGATGGGAGAAAGATGTCACTACTAGTAGATGGGTCTCTTCTCCAACCTCACATCTAGGTCACATGACTTCTTCAGGGCCTGTGCCCTAGGTAAGTAGGTAATTCATTTTGATTCCCTGCATTTTTATCTTGATTGCTCATACTAGTTTAGATGCATTTCATTTTCATTTTTCTCTACTTGCATTATTGATTTCATGCTTAGCATAGAAATTTTTAAAAAAATGTCAAAATTTTCTTTTTCTAGTTTAGTTGGTTTTGATTATGATGATATGAGAACAAGGATGAGTAGACCATCCTACACTTGATAGTTTGATGTTTCCTTATAGGCACAGGTCTAGCAGAAGATGTTATGGTTCTCATGCACTCTATGACGAGCACATGTCCCCAAGTAGGAGCCATATGTTATCCCCATTTTGTGAATAACTAAGGATATTATGTCTTGAGGCCCTCAGGTTTCATATATGGAGTGTTGATAGACTACATGACCAAAAATACCCTTTTTCACAGATGGAAACCCCTCTCACCACCACAGATGGTCACAGATTTCCAGATGGAATCCACCACATCAGCTGGCTTCTAAAAGGCAGTGGGCCTTGCTCCATGAGGTACAAGTCAGTATTATGGTGAGAATCATTTCAATATTTAATCCAATTAAGTATGTTGTATCTTAGATTTCTCTATATTTCATGATATATGCTTGGACATTATGCCTTTTTCCCTGCTTCACCTTGGTGGTTGACGTTCTTCCCTAGTTAGTGGTTTTCCTTGGGGATGGTTGTTTTACTAGGATCTCCCTTAAAGAGACATCATACCATTCCTGACCATACTTACCACTTTCCATCATTATTCCCTTCCATTTCCTTATCTCTTGGGATTTTAGGGTGTATTGACCGAAGAAGGGGTTGTCCCTCATTCTATGGGAGGAAGGGGCTAAAGGCCCAGAGGGGTTGATGTTGGGTAAAAGATAAAAGACTTGTATAAACCTTCCAGATGCTTTTCCCAGGGATCACCCAAGAAAGTAGTGAAACACTTATCTTTGAGTAAAGAGGACCCACAATATAATAAATAATGCTTAAAAGGTTAGTTGAAGGATAGGAGGCTGAGAGAAAGGGGGTCTCATCACGAGCCAACCTTCTCATTTCCACTAGGTGTTTGTGGGTGACATTGCCATCATCTAGTCACCACGCTAGGGCAGTGACCTTCAACCTCTCCTTATGCTATATTGAAAGAAAATACAAAGAAAGAAAGATAAAAGGAAATTGATGGGCTTGGAAAAAGTGCATTGCGGATGAAGGTACCACACACCCACTCCAAAGGCACCCACGAATGAGACATTATGACCCCTTGTATGTCATGATCCCTATTCCCATTAAGTCTTGAACCCAACTACTTCATCCACTTTACATGGATTAGAGAGGGATCTCTTGGAATCTCTCCTTGACCTAGGGAAATATCTACCCAATAGAACACCTCGTCAACCCTCCCATATTCAATCTTGACAAGTCGCATAGTGTCTTTGAGAAATTAATTGTTTGATATAGTGATCTTTGATGCACATGCTTAAATGGATCATTTATTGATTGGATTCACTTATCAATATGTTATGACTTGAGATCCTTGGAGGGTGTGCTCATTTGTCTTTGCAGGACCTAGTTGGTGGACAATTTTGGATGAAAAAGCCTTGTCTGGGCTTCCATAGGGCTGCAAGCCCACAAGTTGTATGCCAAGGGCCTGCATGCAGGATGAGAAATATCATACTTGGAAGGCCTTGATGATGACTTGGATGACATAGCCTATCCCCCACATGCCAAACATTTTTCCTAGGAGAGGCAAAAAGTCACTTCTAGAGGCATGACGTCACCTAAGGGGTTAGGGATTGGTGGTGAGGTGCTACTCATTGACAGATGGATGTTTTGAGGAGAAGAGGGTCTTCACCATGATGAGATTGTCTAGATTCTTTACATGTGGCCTTTGGAGGCCTACCCATGCTTCTCCAACACCAACAACTTCTTCAAAGTGGAAAAACGTCCCCTAAAGGGGAGACACCCATGTAAAATTAGGGTTTATTTGTGCAAAAGTGAAGCTTTAAATGAATTTTTTAATATCATTTTGTTAAAGGGGGAAATATTAGGGTTGTTGACCCCTAGTCTTGTGGTTTACCCATTATATTATGGACAAGTCACCTTAGTGACATTTTGTATAAATAAGAGATCATAAGATCTCATATGGACATAACTCCCCCTCATTTGTGAGAAGTATTGGTCTGGAATTTTCGCTATATTTGGCTCTTGTGCACTTGTTTATGGCTATCTTGATGAATGGTTGATGGAGGAGTGATGCAATAGCCTTGAATGAATGCTTTCTATCTTTTATGGTGGATTATCTTGACATCTTTCTTGATTTTGGTATGGTCTTTTACTCTTATGCTATCATTATTTTTAAGTTAATAATTGTTGTGCTAGGATCTAGGTGGGAAGTATAAGGGCATGCACCCCCACCATAGTCTTCATCATTTTATGCTTCATGTTATTTGTTAAATAAGGGTTTGCTAAGAGAAGTTTAAGGGCATGTATACACCATCTTAGCTTAAACCCTAGCTAGAGAAAATTTCATTGGGAAGTAAAAGGGATTACACCCCAAAGGAGGTAGCTTCTCTAGCCCTTTCTTTGTTTGAATCCATTAACCTAATATTAAAGGCACTAGTCATATACTTTTTGCATTGGAGATATAAAATCATTGCCTTGGGAAACATGAATTTTTATCTTTTGAAAGGTCTCCTGCTTGAAGTTGGTTTTCCTCATTGAGAGGAGTCTTCCACTACTAGGGTTTTCCCTCTCTCCCACTACTTTAATTTCTGTTACAAACCCTAACTTACAACCATTAGGGATGATTTAACCTAGATAAACTACTAACCATAACTCCTAAACTAACCCTAGACTAGCTCCAAAATTTTACTCATTTACTCTACTAATTAGGGTGCGTCGTTTGGGATAATTGTTGGCATATTTTGATGGTGTAATTTGATGATAAAATTTAATTAATTATACATCCATAAGGCTTCAATTTTCTGCGAAAAAACATGTTATGACAACTTTCTTTATTCATCCTTAAAGTGCCATTTTTCAATCATAAATGATTGCCATACTCATTGATAATATTGTTGATTGATCTCACGCTTTACAGGTTGATTTGAATGTCTTACTTGCTGATATAAACTGCCATCTAATGCTGCAAATTAGGGACACCAATATTATCTTTCTGATCCATACTAACATATATCATTGCAAGTTGGATTTTCATATGTCTTGGGCATGTACAATCTTCCAGAGAAGTACTATACCTCAGGGGAAACAATCACTTGACTTACAAGGATTCTATTTTCACTTTTTACTCCACTTATACTTGACCTCTAGGGGATTCACTTCCATTTTTCTCCATCTCCATCTCAATCCCCCTAGGGTCACCATGATCACTTCCCTAGAGTGACCTAGTCACCCTTGAAGTACGAGACCTACATCGAGATGACATTGGGTGTAGGATTCCCAAGTTGTAACACTTGATTTGTGGTTGGGTTGAGATTTTCCCAACCTAAAACTTGCGCTATAACAGGCCCTGTCAAGTCTTATGATGTAAAAATATTGTCCTTGATAACCTGCAGAGCTATGTCTACCAAAGGGACATCATCTTCAAACTTGAAAGTTACCTTGAAGTTGCGAGTCAAATATTCCCAGTCTATTGTCCCTCTGCGTACTTCTAGATATACATAATAATTATTTGTGATTGTATCCAAAGTGTGTACAAACAAGTGCATGCATTCCTACTTAGGTATTGAAATCCATGTCATGGCGCATTGTGTAAGATGATCTGTAGGAAAAATCAACCCAATATGTTTCTATGCAGTGTATTCAGTTTCTCTTCTGAACTTGAACTGCAACAACCTTTGATATTATTGCCAATCATATATTATATCCATATGCGCAACCCACCATCTTGCAGGAGTCACTTTCAGCACGACATATAAAGCTAAGAATCTTTGCTGATCCGGTATCTACAATTTACATTATTTTACAAAAGGATATATATCTTTTATTCCATCATACCTCAAGGGATCATGTACCTCAACTCCAATCTGGTGCAATGTGCAGGTAATATGAGCACATCTCCTTGTAGATCCTTCATTTAATATCTGTTGCCAATGTTCCAAGGCTTCTTTTGAATCCGACATGCAAGAAATAATACTGATCCAATTGAATGTAGCCTTAGTAGTAGGATTAACATAGTCATCCATCTATGTAGTCACATTGTAAAGGTTATCGAGTTCTTTTCCCCTTACCGGTTCCACATACCATCTTGTTTCTATGGGATCCAATGACACATTAACTCTCAAGTCTCCTACTTCAAAGATCATTTGTCTCTTCTTCAGATCAATAATGGTCTAGTTATAAAAATCCCAATTGAGTCCAAGTAATGTTGGATAAGGTTTACTACCATCCACTATCTCGATTACTTCAATTTTTTTTTTTTGTGCACTTTATCGATATTAACATTCACCCTTGTCAATATTCCAATCAGAACAATCTTGTGCTAATTTTCTAGCCTCAATTGAATAGGTGACAAGATCAACTTTGGTTTTCCCATCATCTCCCATGTCTACCTTGGAAGGACATTCACATCAGATCCTAGATCCAATATGATCTTTTCCATATCATAGTCTCGTATCTACGCATTAAGTCAGAATTCCCTATTCATCCTTTTCTTGCGTTGTACCTAGTTAACTACTCAATGTGCAACATGTGATTATTTATCTTGTGGGCATTGGTCGATAATCCCGTGCAACATGTTTAAAGCAATTTCATCCTTTATTAGTTCTAAACAAGTATTTAAGAAACTCTTCAGAGTACTTAGCTTCTCAATTGGCCTTTCTGTCATCGAGTGGTCATAGGTTGGAGGCATGTCATACACAAGTGGCATGTCATACATATGTTGCGAAGTCGATGTTACCCATTCTTTTTCTAGCAGTTCCTTCCTTGCCTAATTATATGTGTCTCTCTCTTTATGAGGGTCAAACATCGAAGGAGGTTCTACTGCTTTCCTAACCCACTAGTCAATCTGAATTCCTTGTTCTGTCACATCAAATCCTGTTCTTACTCCTTCACGTGTAACTGCTGCTACCCTTGGTCGATCGTCATGCTCTTCCATTGTTATCATTTGTACATTCTAGTTCCTTTTCTCCTGGAACTTACTGATCAATTGTGGACAATTTTATGTCACATGATCCAAATGTCTATAGTATGTGCACATCATATAAGGATTTTGACAATCTCGTACCAAATGCTTAGGCTGGTTACATTTATAGTAGATAATCGGTCATTTTCCTCTGGCAAATCCTCCTCTTCCCCAACCTATGAATCCTCCCCTTCCTCTTTGATTGTATCCACTCGGAGTATTATATTGCGATACCCCACCTTCTGATCCATCTTCCCCTTGAATTATGTAGTCATCTGCGGTGCATTTTCTCATTAGATCGAGTACATAAAAATCTTTTTTGTCATGTCCTACAGACTGAAAAAAATTACAAAATAATCTTTTGGTGTTTCTCTAATACTTCTGCATCAAAGGATAAGTGGTTGGGTGATGACCCTATTGGATTACCGAGAGGGGGGCTGAATCAGTAATGGGAAATTATACCAAGTATTAATCCTTTAAACCACAAAGTATATTCTTTTAATTATTCAATCATGTTCATCTATTCATCATCAATATCTTACTATATCATAAGAATTAACATTCATCAATGCATAATAAAAAATAATAAACAAATCCACACAATGCACAATACACCAATATTTACGTGGAAACCCAATGCAAGAGAAAACCACTGAATGCTTTTATTATATGTCAAAAATTACATTCAAGGAAGCACCAACTTCCAATTCTCCAGCTACAATTGGAAGGAGGCTCCAACCCCTAGTTTCTCAGGCTACAACCTGAGGGAATCTTCAACTCCCCGATTCTACGGATACAACCATAAGGAGGCTACAACCCCCTATGTTCTCTGGCTACAACCGAAAGGTGGATACAACCACCTATCCTTGCCCCATCCAACCACTCTGAAATACAAGTACAATGATGGAACCATTGTCACACTATCACTGTGATATATACTACTATAAACCTATACCAATCAACTTGAACCAAACAAACTGTAACAACCTGTAATCAAAATGTACCATAAACAAGTGGATCAACCATGCACCAACCTGTACCAAACAAAATGTAATCAACTTGTACCATAAACACGTGCATTAACCATGCACCAACCTGTACCATCAATGAGTGCATCAACCATGCACCAAATATGTACCAATCATGCATCAAATACACATAAACTATGACTCATCAAGATGTACCAACATCATCAACTATACACCTCATGTATGTGCCAACTCATCAACTAATTGTCTCAACCATGTACCCAACATGTACCTCGACCATATACCAAAGACATACACCAATATAACAATCAAAATTTATCTAACAATTCATCACTCTATCCAAAAACCCAATACCATAAACCATTACATCAAACCATGTGACACAACCTCATTGTTATACAACCTCTATCTCTAACATACCTCAACCAAAAGCCCTCATCAATTGTATCATCCAAATCTGATTTGTAACTCTATAATAGACCTAGTTTATATTATCACATACCTGCAAACCTTCTTTAACTTTAACAACAAGAGACTAGCATTTTCATCAAACTTTACTTTAGTCTCACATGACT
>ML781493.1:349914-367663 GCA_009831015.1 Picea engelmannii
AATGGTCATTTAAAGAACCATAATCAAAGCTTGGTTGAACAAATCAAGAAGTTGAAGAACAATAAGAAATTAGGCGGAAAAATGGAAGAAACCTCGCGTTTAAAAAACCTTAATCAAAGATTATTGGAACAGATCAAAATGTTGAAAGAGGAAGAATCAAAGAAGGAAGACAAGAACAAAGTCGACAAAGTAGATAAGGAAGAAAACTCACACCTAAAAATCCATAATCAAAGTTTACTCACCCAGATTAAGAAGATAAAGAGTGATAAGAAGATGGTACAAGACAAGTTAGAACAACTTATCAATAAGGAATCATTGGTAGATAAAGAGACAATGACTGAACCTATGGAACTACAAAAATATTCAAATGGAAAAAACCTGATGGTGGATAAAGCAATTAACACAGACCCAGTTAAACTTACAACTCAAAGGGATTTAGTTGATGTAAAGAGTTCTTCACATGTTGAAGTAGAAACAAGCGAGAGCTACGAAGAAGACTCAATTCCAAGTGTTAATCAAGAAGAAGCTACAAGTACACAGAGTAAAGATCAGGTTGGAAGGATACCTTATAGACATCCTAATCACAAAAATTGATACTTTAACCAATCAATGTATCCACAGAAACAAATGACAAATATGTCAAAAATTATTACCTCCATTACAAATTATGCTCAAGTTAGAAGTTATCATGGGAGTCAAAATACATCAAATTGTCCACAAGAACCCCATAAAAGCCACATTGTGCAGAAGACCAATTTAAGGTGGGAAAACTCCCTTACAATCCGACAGTTCTATGCAGTGCTTAGAAGATCCTATCATTTCAAGTCCTCAACGATCACTAATTCATGAATAAATAATAAGGATATGATATTACAAGCCAGAGAAAGAGATAAGTCTTCCATAAGTATGCTTTGAGGACAAAACATTTTTAAGGGGAAGGAAATGTTATGAACACAATATATATAGAAATAGATATAATTATTAATAATTAGATATAATAATTAAACACATTATAAATCAAAAGTCATGTCTTATCTAAAGGACATGTCTATTCATGAAAGGGAACCCCCTGTGAAGATATATAAACGAGCCCTCATTCTCATTGTAATCATCTCATATTTTCATATATAATTATTATTTAATATATATTATTTTCCTATATGAATATCTTTATATTCCAAGTATTTTCGATATTTACATAGTGAACTGGGTTGGTTCACCACAACTGCTATGAATCTGTCTACTCAAACTCTACAAGCTACTCGAAGGATGGTTCTTTGGTATGTCTCAGCTACCACATAGACTTCCCTTGTCTATTATTCATATTACCTGGGAGTCTCTAAGCCAGATGGATCAGAACAATTCCTACTGTGATGCAGATTCATCATCATATTCATTGGTAGATTCATCATCTCTTTGAACTATGACTTCTTTCTTTCTGTCTTGTTGGAAAATTGGTTGTTGTCATTGATGTCGACCCTAGTCATTGGTTTTGGACTGTAAGATTGATGAAGGTATTTGGACAAGAAGGAGAATGCACATGGAGATACAACACCCATGGATGGATAGTATACATCATGTTGTTTTCGGTGGTATGTGGCATGTCACTTGTATCCTCATGGTTGAGGAGAAATGAATTTTTGAAGATGACAAAGTGAATTGAAGAAGGAAGTACATGTCGGCCTTGAAGATAATTAAAGAAAAGAATTAAAAAATAAGAAAGTGTAAGGTCATCCCTAATGTTAAAATAAAGTGATATAAATGTTATAAATACATATCATTATACATTCATTTGACACACAAGTCGAATTTAAGAGGAAATCATAAGTAAAGAAGGTCATATTTCAAGGGAGAATGAAGTCTTTTGGTGATGTGTTCTAAGGTATGTTATTTATAGGCCATCTTATCATTTTTGCTATAAATTATTTTCTAGAACTAGTCAGATGGTGAAATTTATATGGTATTAAGAATATATACCTAGGTACCCGTGGTAAAAATTTCAGCTCTTTATTCACTATAATTATGGAGATACACTCTGTGGAAGATAGGGTTTTTGACTAGTCCTGAAGCTAGTCATAAACAAGTGTTTCGGTTAAAACAATCATAAATTCTTCATAGAAAATCTAAATGACATGAGACCAATTTCATTGGAAAGAGTTTGGGTTGTAGTTTCTTGTGTGGGATTTTCAGAATCAGATGTTAAATATTGAGTGCGGGGAATTCTGTACAAGTTCGCTCTCCTGAATAAACCAAAATTTAATAAGCTCTACCATTCTTTCTATAACTTCATTTTGGGGAGGATTCAAGGAGTGAAACTTGGAGGATTTCAGAGAATACATTGAGAAATATTATCTACAGGATCATAATATTCCAAGACTTGAAGAATTACAGAAGTTGAAAAAGTCTCAAGAATCATTATCAGGATCTATGTGATGGTTGGTTGATGGTGATGATTTAATGTAAAGTTTTATTATCTCTCATATATTCTTGGGTGGAAGGAAGGGGAAAGGATGGAGAGTTCAACCCTCCCGTAATATTGGAGGATTGTATCTTCCTCTTGGAGTT
Source organism: Picea engelmannii (assembly GCA_009831015.1). Lineage (NCBI taxonomy): Eukaryota > Viridiplantae > Streptophyta > Pinopsida > Pinales > Pinaceae > Picea > Picea engelmannii. The sequence continues at coordinate 352,480 of ML781493.1, forward strand.
TTATCCCTCCCTTTATATTTGGAAGCCGTAGCTACCTTTGGAAGTCATTACTTCCCTTGAACAATAACTATTGATTATTTCTCATATATTGGGCATGGTGTATTGGTGTAGATCTTATACTATTATTCATTTCTCATTGGATATAATTGAATGGATTAAGCATAAATTGAAAAGGTTTTTAAATTGTACTTGATACTGATTCACCCCCTCTTAGTATTAACAATTGGTATCATAGGGGGTTACCTTCAGTATAGTTTAACCACTAGAAGGAAGATCCTAAGAAGAAATGTAAGACAAAATTCCAAATGGGATTCCACCATTTGATGGAAGCAATTTTGAATATTGGAGTAATAGAATGGAAACTTACTTGAAATCTCTTGGGGCAGATGTTTGGTTCTCAGTTTCTTCAGGATACAATGCTTTGAAGAAACCAAAGACTGCAGCTTAGAAGGAAGCAAACAGGAACAACAAATTGGCAATAGATACCATCCTAGATGGATTGACAGATTCAGTGAAATCCAAGGTGGGATCATGTGCATCATCAAAAGAGCTTTGGGACAAGATACAAGACCTTTATGCAAGGGAAGAAGCAGAAGAAGAAGAATAGGAAGTTGAAGAAAATTACAACATCTCATATTTCAAAGAAGCAAATAGAGGTTAGTTCTTTTGATTTAATTGTGAAGGAGTAGGACATGTTGAATTTGAATGTCCTCATCCAAGGATTGAAAGAGATGACACTGAAGAAGAAAAGTCCAATGAAGAAGAAGAAAATCATGAAGAAAAAATTATTCAACAAGAAGATGAGAATCTTAAAAAATTGAAGCATGTTGAGATTGAAAATAAGAAGCTCAAAGATACGCATAGAAAACTAAGAAGTGAATTGGGTAGTTTTGAAAAGACAGTTGTAAGCTTGAAGAAACAATTAGAAGACTTTGAGAAACTGAGAGAAGAAAACATTTCCTTGAAAAATCTACTCGAAGAAGAAAGAAGAATAGGAGAATTAAGGAATGTCCAAATGACAAAGAAAGAATAAGATTGTGAGAAAATTGAACAAGAAGTTGTATCATTGAGGAAGAGCTTAAGAAAATCTCAAGTGAAAAAAGACTTAACACATCCAGGATGCATGGGTGAAGCTTCATACAAAGAAGATGCAAATACCAATAAGAAGGTTGAAAAAATAGCTACACAGATAATTGATGATAAGTGGACCAGGATACCAGAAAGAATGAATGATTACAAAAGAGATGAATATCCAAGAAGACCTCCTACCTTCATGAATCAAATAAGCTTCAATCACTATGAAGGAAACTACAGAAGAGTAGATCATGAACCCAGATGGACTACATCACAAAGAAGGTCACTTACTCCAAGGTATCAAAATTTCTTTCTTGGTCATTGTTATATTCAAAAAAAATTTGGACATAAGGAAATTAATTTCAGAATCAATGAAAGGAACAACTACATAAGAAACATGAATGGTGTAAATAAAAGATATGGAAATAATCGTGGATTTGTAAACATAATTTATAATTTATTTTCCCCATTGATGGAAAAAAATATTGTATGTTACAAATGTAATTATCCTGGTCACAAAGCACGAGATTGAAAATATATGAATGAAGATGTCCCTATGCCAACCACAGTATGGATAAGGAAAGATATTCCAAACAATGAAGATTGTTGAATTGCATTGACCGCTGAATAATGTAAAGAAGAAGATGAATGGTACATAGACAATGGATGTTCTTCACACATGACCGAGGATCAAGACAAATTCATCAACTTGAAGAGAAAGGGTGGCAATGTTGCATTTGGAGATGACTTATCTGCCAAAATACTTGGAGAAGGTGTAGTAAATCTTGGAAGCAAAAATGTAAAACAAAAGAATGTTCTATTGGTTGAAGACTTGAAGCATAATCTACTCAATGTTAGTAAAATGTGTGATCAAGGATATACTCCCACATTTGACTCACAAAGATGCAAAATCAAAGAAGAAGGTTCAGTAAGATTGGTTACAACTGCAACAAGAAGACCAAGTAACATGTACATCCTAAAACCATTAAAAAGCTCCAAGGAAGAAAGAGACCATACAAATGAAGTGTTATTAAGTGCTATATGTTCAAGGAGAGCAGCCCCAAAGAAGAGAGTTACCTTTTTCCATTAAAGTCAGGGGGAGCAACCCCGCCCTTTGCCATTGATGTCAAAGTGGGAGAGAATATGGTGTCATGATAACAGGGGGAGCATGAGTGTTTCCATCAATGACAAAGGGGGATATTTTTGGAAGATTGGTTGTTGTCATTGATGTCAACCCTAGTCATTAGTTTTGGACCGCATGATTGATGAAGGTATTTGGACATGAAGGAAAATGCACATGAAGATACAACACCCATGGATGGATAGTATACATCATGTTGTTTCTGGTGGTATGTGTCACATCATTTGGATCCTCATGGTTGAGGAGAAATGAATTTTTGAAGATGACAAAGTGAATTGAAGAAGGAAGTACATGTCGACCCCGAAGATAATTAAAGAAAATAATTAAAAAATAAGAAAGTGTCAGGTCGGCCCTAATGTTAAAATCAAGTGACATAAATGCTATAAATACATATCATTATACATTCATTTGACACACAAGTCGAATTTCAGAGGACATCAGAAGTAAATAAGGCATGATTTCAAGGGAGGATGAAGTCTTTTGGTGATGTGTTCTAAGGTATGTTATTTACAGGTCATCTTACCTTTTTCGCTATAAATGTTTTTCTAGAAATATTCAGATGGTGAAATTGATATGGTATTGAGAAGACATACCTATCTACCTATGGTAAAAATTTCATCTTTTTATTCGCTATAATTATGGAGATACACTCTGTGGAAGATAGGGTTTTTGACCAGTCTTGAAGCTGGTCATAAACAAGTGTTCTAGGTAAACCAATCATTGATTCTTCATATAAAATTCAAATGAAGTGAGACCAATTTCATTGGAAATAATACTGGCTATATTTTCTTATGTAAGAGTTTCAAAATCGGATGTTAAATATTGAGCACGGGGCATTCTATACAAGTTCGTTCTCCTGAATAAACTAGAATTGAATAAGGTCTAACATTCTTTCTATAACTTCTTTTTGGGGAGGATTCAAAGAGTGAAAATTGGAGGAGTTTCAGAGAATACATTGAGTAATAATATCTATAGGATCAGAGTATTCCAAGAATTGAAGAATTACAGAAGTTGAAGAAGTCTCAGGAAGCATTATCAGGCTCTATGTGATGGTTGGTTGATGGTGATGATTTAATGTAAAGTTTTATTATCTCTCATATATTTTTGGGTTGAAGGAAGGGGCAAGGATGGAGAGTTCAAATCTCTCTTGATATTGGAGTATTGTATCTTCCTCTTGGAGGTTTATCCCTTCCTTTATATTTGGAAGCTATAGCTACCTTTGGAAGTCATTACTTCCCTTGAACAATAACTATTGATTATTTCTCATATATTGTGCATGGTGTATTGTAGTGTATTGGTGTAACTCTTATATTATTGGTCATTTATCATTGGATATAATTGAATGGTTTAAGTATAAGTTGATTTTTTTTTAAAATTGTACTTGATATGGATTCACCCCCCTCTCAATATCAACATGTATGTGGATTCATCTTTCACTACAATACCTGAAAGTACAATCTCTTGAACCTGTTCCTTATTTAGTTGTCCTCCTTTTCTTTCATTTCTTTTCCAAAATTTTCTATATTTGACATCTTCCTTTTTATTTGTATATTTGTCTTCATCTCATTTTATTTCCAATCTTGTGATCTCTAGGACCTAGTCTTTGTTCACCCGTTCTTCCTGTTTTCATATCCATACTTTCTTATATATGATGTCAATGTTCTCTTTCATGGAAGTATCAATCATGCTTCTACAATCATGAGCTATGTGTACATAGTTATGAAATTTGTAATATTCAATGTTACATGGGGCCACATAAACATTTCTTTCTTGAAAATTTCTTTTATAATCCCTGCAATCTGCAGCCTTATGTCCAAAGTTAGTATAATAAAACAACGACCATAAAAGAAATTTACTTACCTAGGAGTGAATGATCTTATTTGTGGTGTAGTCCTTTTGGATCTCTGCCTTCACTGATCATGATCATTATTGAAGCTTCTTTGTGGCTTGAACATGGATGGTCTTCTTGAAGATGTATCTTTATTATTTTTCTTAGATTTTGGTTGACCATGATTGCTTCCTTTGAGTACTTTTGCATAACTCTTTCTATTTTCTTCATTCTTCTTTTCTAGCAATCTAGAGTGCTTCTCTTCATTCTCTAAAATTGATGTGGATGTTTCTGTCTCTTCGACGTTCTTGTTGAGCTTGATGATTTTACTTCTCAATATGACAACTTCTTCTTCAACCTTCTCAACCTCTTCTTCTTTCTTTATTATATGAGACTTCATGACTTCTTCAAGATGTATTTTTAATGTGATTATTTCTTCTTCAAGTACTTTCTCTTATTGACCAAACTCTGCCTCAAGATGGTTTATATCGTTAGTTATTTCCCTAATATGATCTGTCAATATATTCTCTCTCATTTTTTATTCTTCCTTTTGTGCTGCTATGTTGGATTCCAAATAATTCTTTTGATTTTCAAGATTTTCTTCGATCTTTCTAGCTTATTTTAGCTGAGTTCTTAAGTTCCCGATGACCTGTTGGGCTTATTAAAAAATGTGAAAACTTTCCTTTTGTTTCATCAATTATTTCTTGAGTGACTTGTTTTCTTCTCTTTCTTTTCTTAGTTCATCTAAAGCATTGATCAATTATGCTTCATAATTGTCTTCTATTTCAATTAGTTTTTCTGTCTCATTTCCGTCATGGCATTCCATTTCAAGATGTCCACGTTTTTCACAATTAAATCAAAACAACATACTTATGTTGATTGCGTAATCTTCATCTTATGAATCTGTTTGACATGATGAACATCTTTCTTCTTGATCTGTACCTACATCTTTTTTGACATTATTTGACTCTATGATAGGTGAAGAATAGATATTATGTAACTTATCCCAAATTTCTTTAGTTGATGAACATTTACCCACTTTTTCCTTTACTGAATCATATAGTCCTTCCAAAATCAAATCCATTGCAATTTTATTATTTCATTTTAGTTCCTTCTTTGATGTATTCTTTTTCATTTTTGAACTATCATATCTAGTAACAATTGATTTTTGAATATCATACCCCTGTGCCTTTAAAAATACTTTCGTCCTTCCACTCCATATCTCATACTTTAAACCATTCTGACCATTAAATAGTGGTACTCCATTCTCAGAATAATCCATGATGTCCTTCTAGTGGTTAAACTATTTCCTCAAGGAACTCACTCTGAAACCAATTTTTGGATTACTGAGAGGGGGGGTGAATCAGTAATGAACAATTATACCAATTATTGATCCTTTAAACCACAAATTATATTCTTTTACTTATTCAGCCATTTTCTTATTTTCATAATCAATATATTACTGTATCATAAGCATTAACATTCATCAGTGCATAATAAACAATAATAAACAAATCCACACAATACAAAGTACAAAAATATTTACGTTGAAACCCAATGCGGGAGAAAACCACATAATTCTTTTCTTATATGTCAAGAATTACATTCAAGAAAGCACCAACTTCCAATTCTCCAACTACAACTAGAAGGAGGCTCCAACCCCCTAGTTTCTCAGGCTACAACCTGAGGGAAGATCCAACTCCCCAATTCTCTGGCTACAACCAGAAGGAGGCTACAACCCCTTATGTTCTCTATGTACAACTGGAAGGTGGCTACAACCACCTATCCTTGCCCCATTGAAATGCCCTGAAATATAAGTAGAATGATGGAACCACTTTCACACTATCACTGTGAGATATACTGTTGTAAACCTATTCCAATCAACCTGCACCAAAAAAAATGTAATGACCTGTAATCAACCTGTACCATAAAAAAGTGCATCAACCATGCACCAACCTATACCTCAACTTGTACCATCAACGAGTGCATAAACCATGCACCAAATATGTATCGACCATGTATAAAATATACATAAACTATGACTCATCAAGATGTACCAACATCATAAACTTTACACTTCATGTATGTTCAAACTCATCAACTACTTGTATCAACCATGTACCCAACATGTACCTCAACCATATACCAAAGACATACACCAATATAACCATCAAAATTTATCTAACAATTCATCACTCTATCCATAAACCCAATACCATAAACCATTACATCAAACCATGTGCTACAACCTCATTGTTATACAACCTCTATCTGTAACATACCTCAACCAAAATTCCTCATCAATTTCATCATCCAAATCTGATTTTTAAGTCTGTAACAGACCCGGTGTATATTATCACATACCTGCAAACCTTCTTTAACTTTAACAACAAGAGACTATCATTTTCATCAAACTTTACTTTAGTCTCACATGACTAATTTTCGATTAGTCAACAACCCTAACTTGAAATTATCATAACTATGTACTTGTAATGAATAAAGATCTGAAAATAGAACAAAATGTTATTCGGTGTCTTTATACAATTCCTCCAGGTTTCACTACTTGGAACTTGCCAGAAAAGGAGTTATAGTAAAAATGACATACCTTGTTAAATTCTGGATTATTCTAGAGAGAGAACTTGTAGAGCATGCCCCACATGGAATATTTGATGTATGGATCTGAAAATGGTACACAAAATACTACATATTGTACTCTGACATCTGTATCCTCATTTTATTTCATTTATTTTCCAAACCTTTTTGTATCTGACATCTTCCTTTTTCTTTGTAGATTTGTTTTCATCTCGTTTTATTGCCAATCTTGCGATCTCTGGGACCTAGTCTTTGTTCACATGTTCTTCCTATTTTCTTATCCATACTTTCTTACATATGATATTAGTGTTCTCTTTCATGGAAGTATCGATCATGCATCTACAATCACGAGCTATGTGTCCATAGTTATGACATTTGTAACATTCAATGTTACCTGGGGCCACATAAACATTTCTTGCTTGAACATTTCTTTTATAATCCATGAAATCTGCAACCTTATATCTAAAGTTAGTACAATAAATACAATGACCATAAAATAAATTTACATTGCTGGGAGTGAATGATCTTCTTTGCGGTGTACTCCTTCTGAATTTCTGCCTTGACTGATCATGATCATGATTGAAGCTTCTTTGTGGCTTGAACATTGATGGTTTTCTTGAAGATGTATCTTTATTAGTTTTTTTAGATTCTGGTTGACCACGATTCCTTCCTTTGAGTACTTCAACATAACTCTTTCTATTTTCTTCATTCTTCTTTTCTAGCAACCTAGAGTGCTTCTCTTCATTCTCTACAATTGATGTGGATGTTTATGTTTCTTCAACATTGTTGGGCTCTAAAGATGTCCTAAAAACAACCTTAGTCTGACATTAATTTATCAACCGAGGATTCGTCTTTTCTTTCAAGAATATTAGCAAAGTCTATGCAGATAGTTGTAGAGGTTAAAATTGTGTAGTTAAAACAAATTTGAGTTTATCAATAATCAAGTTCCTCACACATTCATTAAAAACTCTAAAACTAAGAGCTCACTCAACATAATTGTAATCTGATCATTAACACACTACGAATTAAAACATCAATCAATTTTTTGAATTCATCTAACTTAAGAAGCAATAATTGAATCTGTGAAAACACTTAATGAATCAACCTATCAATGATTATTTAACCTTCTGGAAAAGAACGACGAATTATTGTAAAATTAAGAAGGAACAACAAATGTGAATTTAAGTGAAAGGAACAACAAATGCAAATTTGGTAAAATGAACAACATATGCGAAAATGTAAGGAACTCTCAAGCAATAAACTAACAAAAATGGAAAATGGAACAACAATCGATAACCTTCAAATGAAACATCTGTCCTCTGTAATTGAATAGCATAACCAATTTATAAAAGAATCAATACACTGATAAATTTATCTTAACTGTTGCAAGAAAATTCAAATCAAAAACTAAAATAGAATTGATATGATTACAGATGAGACAATAACTCCTTCCGACTGGGCCCACAGTCTTCAGAAGATATTGCTGCTAAAAAGTCAGTACACAAAGATGATCAAAACGCTCAAGGATTTCATTAATTCCATAACTGGTAAATCATTTACAATGGATTGCTTATACCGAGCTATTCAGAGATCTGAATGTTTGATTGAATTTCTTGGATATCTCTCTATTGTTCATCATCCTCTATATATCACAATGACATGAGTAAATTAAGCTATCCTGAGGATCGAGAGATCCTTAGGATTGCTTTCACTATTTATAAATATTACAAAATAAAGAGTCAATCTTCTTCTAAACTGCTTTATGCTTGATTCTTTCGATCTTCAACAAATTATATATCTTCAGGATCTCTTTAATTATCTTGAGGTAACAACAATTGTCCATTTTCTGCAATAAAATCAAACAATTCAAACTGAAATTCAAAAATGATCTAATATCACTAAATAGAATTTCTAGAAGACTTTTTAATCATTTTATTTCCTAATTACTTCTAATTAATGGAAAAGACAATAAAAAATATATCATAAACCATGGTAATAAGGAGAATATTTGTACCTTTTTCATAACTCAACATACCCCCCAGCTTACCTTTTTGCATGTCCTCATGCAAGAAGATAATTTACATGTAAAGAAATGATACTGAAGAGATTGTTCTTTTTCTCTTCTTCTTTGATGTTTCTTCCTGTATGGTCTGAGTTTCTGCTAGCTGGATGGGGTCTTCTTCTATTTTAGGCTGGGGTACTGGAACTTCAATTTGGGCACTATCTCCACCTACCTGGATTGCCTCAATTCCCTCTGTTTTAGTGTTGCTAACAGTTTGAGGTGGCACGGTCTCACCACATCGTATCTCCCATCACATGTGATATATCTTTGTATTACTCCTGCTATCTCTCTCCATGGCTCGCTGAGAGCAGTGGGGTTGAGTCCTTTCCCTTTTTTGTCAAGTTCTTCTCTTGGTTCCATGAAAGAATCCACAACCTCCTTGAGTGTTGTGTATTTCTCAGTCCACTGTGTGCCTTCGTTTGGGAGGCTCGTTACCTCTTCTATAATTTCCTCAGTGACCAGAATTTGTATGTCTTGAATCACCAAGACTTCCCTTTGTAAGTTCTGGAAAAATGCTAGTGTGATATTTATGTCATGTCCCTGCAATCTGTTGAAATATTTTGTCCACCCTAGACAATGTAAAATTTCCCTTGCTTGGTCGGTTACTTGCAACAATGTGGGCTCTCGGTAGACGCTTCAACCGCCCATGTCCTCTACAAACAAGTCAACACAACTATCGTTCTCGGCTGGAAACTTAGTTAGACCATCTCATGAGAAAATATTACCAGAAATGGTAAAAATCACAGACCAACAAACGTACATAGAAATATGAATTTTGGCATTAACTGTAATCATTATGATCCATCGATAAATGTGCAGAGTATCCTCCCCCTGATAAATGAAAAGGTCAACCTCGACCATTGATCTGTGCAAGTGTAATGATGGCAGGTAGTTCAAGTGAGGGGTAATTACTACGCTACCACAACTGGGAGGACAATCATTACTGATCTTCCAAAGCACTTTAATGGTAATCATGAACAATAATCACTCTTTTTGTGGGAAGTACAAGTTCAAATACCTATGTTCAAAATGTTTTAAGGAAAAAGATTCCGAGTATTCTAAATTTGTTCATGTGTTATAAATATTCCACATGTCATAACTTTGTTACTTTCCCTTGTTATTGAAGATAACCAGAATGATAGCCTCTTTTTAAGAAATGAAGTCTAGTAACACACAAAAAAACTTAGCGAATTTAAGATAAACTTCCATACCACAGGAAGAGCCACTACTGCTAGCAGGCATTTATAGCCTCGACGGGGTTTCTTTTTAACCCATAGATGAGCTTGTATCCTTAATAAATAGTTTGAATCATTTTTTTCCAAAAAAACCACTATCCTGGTTTGGTAGCCATATAAAGATAATGCCACTCACTAGATCATAACCTAAGTGAACAAGTTGACTCAAGATGAGACCTCTTGTCCTTTGACTAAAAAATGCCAAAGGCCATTACCTTGGTGTGGTAGTCATAATGGGAGTGTCCATTATGTTATTATCTTATGATCATGGTAGGTTGGCTCATGATGAGACCCCCTATCCTTTGTGGGAGAAGTTTATTTTCTTTCTTTATTTTTAATTTTTATTTCCGTTTTTTTTTTTTAGGCTTTATTAAGGGAGGCCCATCTACTCCTTAAGAGTGTGGGATGGAAGAAGTGTAAGAATTCCCAGTAAAAATGTTCCTTAGATTCTTTATTATGATATGAAGGAAAATTATCATTCAAGTATACGTATATATATATAGGGGAAAGAAACGAATTATGGTGGTTAAGGATTATGAACAATATTAATAATTCAGAGAAATCAATCCAAAAAATAATTCAATAAGGTATGCTAGATAGTCCACAAAATAAAATGACAAATTGTTACTATAATAATTAGAAGTGGTGCTGAAAATTATTTGGTGAAGTTCATACCCAAAGGAGTGGCTAAACGTGTCAGAAGGACGTGTTGCTAGTGAAAAATCGTTATTTTAAGGGAAAGGAACAACAACAGGAACAACTGCAAAAAGGAACAACAATTGTTTCTTTTCGAATGAACAACGCTACCTGGAAATAAGGGATGAAAATCACGACAAAGAGAATGCCAATTGTTACATTTGAATGAACGATACAACTCACAAAAGGGAATGACAATCACAACAAAAAGAATGATAGTTGTTCCGTTCAAATGAACGACACTACCCACAAAGGGAACAACCATAAAAAAAAAGGGAATGACAGTCATTACGTTCGAATGAAAGACAACAATGGTGTTCAAATTTTAACCATCTAATTACATGATTGGAAACCTTCCGCATACATTTTTGTTTTAGCGAATATATAATTGATTGGTCATCAACTAAATTCATTCAATTTTTATGGGTAGGTTTATTCAATGCTCGAAATATTGGATGGTTTTGTTGATTAAGGTTGGTTGTCATTGATGTAAACCCTTGAAGAAAGCCTCGTAGCACAAAGGTTTGGGTAATGGACCCAATATTGTTTGATGTAAATATGACTCATTATTTTTTTTTCATGGTTGATAAGAAGTAAATATGGATGAATTCCAAAGTGGTCCCCTTATGGTGAAAGCCCTCACGGGAAGACGCTTTGTGAAGTAAGAGAACCCATGCTTAATTGTGGAATAATGAGCTAAAGTGAATTTGTCAAGGAACATATCTTAGATTGATAGTGATTGTCATGTCATTTATGGTGGTATGTGGAACGTCACATAATTCCTCACGGTTAGAGAGTTATGGCCATGAGACATTGGAGACCCCAGGTTTGGGTAATGGACCCAAGTTTGTTTGATGGGTAACGGTATGATTTATGATATATTTTTAGATAATAATATTCTACATGGATAGTAAAAGTCATGCCATTTCTGGTGGTATGTATAACGTCACATAACTCCTCACGGTTTGATATTTATGGCCTTACAAAGTTGGAGGACCCTCATATGTCATCTAGAAGCCCCAAAAGGTTAAAGTAGTCAAAGTGGTTTAAGAGATTTTAAAAGGTAAATAATAAAGTGAAGTGATGAGTGTATTATAATTCAAATTGAATACACAATAAATTATTTCAATAATAAATTTAATGGAGAAATTAGAAGTGGACCCAACCCTAAAAAAAGGAGAGTGGGCCAAGTGACCTAGAAGATATTTTTAAGGAAGCTACTTGGAGAGTATAAATAAGAGGAAAGGCTCTCTCATTTGAAACACACTTGAGCATATTGAATATATATAGGTTTCTGAGGTATAAAAATTATATCTAAGCCTAAATTATGAGGAAAGTGAAGAAAAGAAGGCCGAAATGCAAGGAAGGATAAATTCTTTTGATGTTGCTTTCTAAGGTATGTTATTTACAGGTCATCTCACCATTTTTGCTATAAATTTTTTTCTATAATGATTCAGATCATGAAATTGCTATGAAAGTGAGAAAAACTATCCAAGTATCTGTGGTAAAAAATATAGCTTGTGGGTCATTTTATTTTGGGAGTTACACTTCGTGGAAAATAGGGTTTGTGGTCAGTCCTGAAACTAGTCAAAATCAGGTGTTTCGGGTAAAAATGTCATAACTTCTTCATAACAGATCCAAATTCAGTGAGAAAAAATGTGTTGGTTAGGGTACAGTCTGTAGTATGTTTTGTAATAGTTTCAAATCAATTCATCAAACAGTTTGTGTGGGGCACGCTCTACAAGGTCTCTCTCTAGAATAATCCAGAATTCAGCAAGGTATGCCATTTTTGCTATAACTCATTTTTTGAGAGGTTCCAAGTAGTGACACTTGGAGGAATTGCATAAAACACATTGAAGAACATTTTATACTAGTTTTAGATCTTTATGCATTACAGGTTCAAAATTATGATTACTTCAAGTTAGGGTTGTTGACTAATCCAAAACTAGGCATGTGAGACTAAAGAAAAGTTTGATGAAAATGCTAGTCTCTTGTTTTTAAAGTTAAGGAAGGTTTTCAGGAATGTGATCATATAAACCAAGTCTATTACAGAGCTACAAATCATTTTTGGATGATGAAATTGATGAGGGATTTTGGTTGTGGTACATGGTTGAGACAAATAGTTGATGAGTTGACACACATACATGAGGTGTATAGTTGATGATGTTGGTACATATTGATGAGTAGTTGACACATGATTGGTACATACTTCATACATGGTTGGATGCACTTGTTTATGGTACAGGTTAATTACAGGTTGGTGCATGGTTGATGCGCTTGTTTATGGTACAGGTTGATTACAAGTTGGTGCATGGTTGATGCACTTGTTTATGGTACAGGTTGATTACAGGTTGAGATATAGGTTGATGCATGGTTCGGATTTATTGGTACAGGTTTACAACAGTATATCTCACAGTGATAGTGTGACAGTGGTTCCATCATTCTACTTCTACTTCAGGGTGGCAGGACAGGGCAAGGATAGGTGGTTGTAGCGACCTTCCAGTTGTAGCCGGAGAACATTGGGGGTTGTAGCCTCCTTCTGGTTGTATCTAGAGAATTGGGGAGTTGGAGCTTCCCTCAGGTTGTAGCCTGAGAAACTAGGGGGTTGGAGGCTCCTTCCAGATGCAACTGGAAAACAAAGGAAGTTGGTGCTTCCAATGAATGTAATTCTTCAAGACATATAAGAAAAAACATTCTGTGGTTTTCTCCTAATTTGGGTTTCCATGTAAAACACTGGTGTACTGTGTTTATGTGTGATTGTTTATTTCTTACTGCTCATTATTGGATAACAATTCTACATTGATATAACATTTAAAGAAAAAGGATTATAATTACGCTATTATTGATTCACCCCCCCTCTCAGTAATCCAACAATTGGTATCAAAGCTGGTTCCTTCAAAAATCAGTTTAACCACTGAAAGGTAGATCATGGAGAGTACCAACTCGTATAACAATGGAATACCACAGTTTGATGGATAAAAGTATGCTTTTTGGAGCATAAGGATGAAGACATATATACAGGCACAGGGATTTCAAGTTTGGCAATCAATTGTAGATGGATACATAACACCAACAGTTCCACCAACAAATGACAAAGCAGTGAAACTCGGTGAGAATAATTCCAAAGCCATAAATGCATTTTTGAATGGTCTCAGTGATACGGTATTCACCAAAGTTGCACATTGTAAATCTGGTAAAGAGATTTGGGAGCAGATTTGAAATATTTATGAAGGAGATTCAAAAGTCAAAGAAACAAAGCTTCAAACTTACAGAGGTCAGTTCAAGCAACTAAAAATGAAGGAAGATGAAGATATTGCAGCCTACTTCTTACGAGTCGATGAAACAGTGAATGCAATCATAGGATTGGGAGAAGAAATTGAAGAATCTGTAATTGTTCAAAAGGTACTAAGATCTCTTCCTATGAGATTCAACCCTAAGATATCAACACTAGAAGAAAGATCGGATCTAAAATCAATAAGCATGGACGAACTGCATGGAATCTTCACAACATATGAGATGAGAGATAAAATCCAGATGTAAAATAAGCAGCCTTCAAAGCATTCAAAAGATCAAATCAAAATAAAAAGGAACAAGAAGAATATAGTAGCAGCAGTGATGTCTCGGAAGATGATGAAGAAGTGGCCAACTTCTTCAAAAGACTGAACAAGGGAACCAACGGTAAGTACAGAGGTAAGCTTCCTTTAATTTGTTTTAATTGTTATGGCATTGGTCATTTTTCTAACAAATGTCCTCATAAGAAAAAGAGAAATGAAGAAGGTTACTCAAAAGGCAGACAAACATATAAAGGTAAAAGAACTACAAAGAAATTTTTCAAGAATTTTTTTTGCACCAAATAAGATATTTCATCATCAGATGAAGATGAAGTCAGTGACAATGAAACATGGAGAGTTCTATTCATGGCAGTAGAAGACTCTGATAAAGAGGAATCCAAAGAAGAATATGAAGAAGCATATGAAGAAGAAATTGAAGAGGCAGAAGTTGACTTCCGAGAAGAATTAATGAGTTTCATAGAAGTTATCAGAAGAGAAAAGAAGAAAAATAAGAAAAATAAGAAACTACAAGCAGAACTAGATAAGAAAAAAGACACTCAAGAACTAGAACAAATGATCACAAAATTGAAGGTTCAAATAAAATAATATAAAAGAATTGAAGAAGCACTCAAAGAACATCTAGAAGGAAAGGATAGGATCATTGGAAACCTGGAAGTAGAGATTGTCACACTAAGAAAGGATATTCAAAAGAAAAATATGCAGAATAGCTCCAAAGTTCTAGATGACGTTATCAACAGTCAAAAATATTATCTTGACAAGTCCAGACTTGGATGAAATTAGACAGAAAAGGGATCAAGCTCCAACACAACAGAGCAAGAAACAAATCCAAAAATTTATGCAAAAACAATCAAAGGGGATAAAAAGATATACAAGGAAGATTACAAGGACACTCCTCCACCGAGAAGATTCAGATTTCAGAATCAACAATAGATAGACAGGCCTCAAGAAGAAGAAGGATTCATAAGAGCACCTCCTTTCATAAGA
>ML781493.1:371831-382219 GCA_009831015.1 Picea engelmannii
ATTGTTTTTTCATGGTTGATAAGAAGTAAATATGGATGAACTCCAAAGTGGTCCCCTTATGGTGAAAGCCCTCAAGGGAAGATGCTTTGTGGAGTAAGAGAACCCATGCTTAATTGTGGAATAATGAGATGAAGGAAAGTGAACTTGTCAGGGAAAATATCCTAGATGGATAGTGTTTGTCATGTCATTTCCGGTGGTATGTGGAACGTCACATAATTCCTCACAGTTAGAGAGTTATGGCCATGAGAAGTTGGAGACCCCAGGTTTCGGTAATGGACCCAAGTTTGTTTGATGGGTAATGGTAGAACGGGGCAAGGAAAGGTGGTTGTAGCCGGAGAACATTGGGGGTTGTAGCCAGAGAATTGGGGAGTTTGAGCTTCCCTCAGGTTGTAGTCTGAGAAACTAGGAGGTTGGAGCTTCCTTCTAGTTGCAGCTGTAAAACAAAGGAAGTTGGTGCTTCCAATGAATGTAATTCTTCAAGACATATAAGAAAAAACATTCTGTGGTTTTCTCCCAATTTGGGTTTCCACGTAAAACAATGGTGTATTGTGTATATGTGTGATTGTTTATTTCTTACTGCTCATTATTGGATAATAATTCTACATTGATATAACATTTGAAGAAAAATGATTATAATTATGCTATTACTGATTCACCCCCCCTCTCAGTAATCCAATAGGTTTGTTAGTGTCATGCATTCATTTTCTATTTATTACAGCTGCACATTCTTTTAGTGCAATCGCTTGAATTTTTGTTGCAGAACATGAAATATTCATTTCCTTTGTAAAACAAGGTTTATATTTGATGGATTTTTCAAAGTGAGACAGGAACAATTTGAAGTTTGAATAAGGAACATAAATGAGTGCTAATTATATTCATTACAATCATCTTTTCTGGTTTTTGTTCTCCAAATTTTC
This sequence comes from Picea engelmannii, assembly GCA_009831015.1. Taxonomy (NCBI): domain Eukaryota; kingdom Viridiplantae; phylum Streptophyta; class Pinopsida; order Pinales; family Pinaceae; genus Picea; species Picea engelmannii. The sequence goes on from ML781493.1 coordinate 372,749, forward strand.
TTATAATGACTTTCCTAGGAAGTAAAAAAAACTAAAAACTCAATCAAATATTTAAAGAAAACTATATACGATATGTATAATGCTTGAAGAACAACAATTTCATGGAATTGAAGATGCTAGGTTACCTTCCCATGCAACTAAAATTTGAACAGTAGGATCATTACTTACTTCTTGGAAAAATGATTCTTTTGAAAGTGGTTGATGGTAGAGTCGTAGCCGATGTCCATTTATCAGAAGAGGAGAAATAGACCCATCGATAGTAACTAAAGTGACAATTCCATTATCATGAAATTCATTGATTTCATATGGTCCCAACCACCTTGTCTGCAATTTTCCAGGAAAATCCTGAAATCTGGAATCATAGAGAAGTGCCCAATCAACTTTTTGGAAGGATTTCTTCTTGATATGCTTATAGTTCCATCTATATATCTACGGTTGAATAACAACTACGCATTGAAGGGAGAACATACGTGCTTCATTTATCTCATTGAGATGTTGTAAGCACTATGTGTGTGGTTTGGTAATGTTCAGTCCAATTTCCTGGGCCATTCTTAAAGTCTTGATCTCAAATTCGATTGAAAAAATAGGTTCTTTGCCAAAGACTAGATGATAAGGAGAGTAGCCAGTAGTGTTACGCCATGTTGTGCGATAGACCCACAAGGAATTTGGAAGATCGAATGCCCAATTTTGACGGTTTGTTGAGACTGTTTTTTTCAAGATTGCCTCCAAGACTTTATTGGTGCTTTCCACTTATCTGTTTTCTTGTGGGTGGTATGGGGAGGTAACTTTGTGTTTAATGTGATAATTGCGCAGAGTGGCCATGATTTTATGGGCTGTAAATTGCGACCCTCCGTTAGTGATTAATTCCTTGGGTAATCCATAGTGTACAAATAATTCAAAGAGAAAATTAATGACTACTTCCTCAGTTGCATTTGGAAAGGTGATTGCTTCTACCCATTTGGTCATATAGTCTGTTGCAACTAGTATATAATCTTTCTGGTTTGATTTTGGGTTGAAGGGGCCGACAAAATCCTGTGCCCATCTCTCGAAAGGTTCTACTACTACTTTTGCTTGTAGGGGCATTTCATCAGCTTGGCCTGGTTGACCCATCCTATGACAGTTGTCGCAGGCCTGGACATGCTTCTTTGCATCTTCAAATATTGAGGGCCAATAATAGCCCATTTGCAAAACCTTATGCCCAATTCTGTGGTTTGTAAAATGTCTGCCATAGGGATCATCGTGACCCACTTTCAATACATCGTAAATTTTATCATCTCTGACACATCTTAGGATCTGAAGACCAGACCCTGTGTGGAAAATATATCCACCAATCCAGGTGAACCATGCACTACATTGAACGATTAGTTTCCTTTCTCTTGATGACAGGTATGTTGGTAGTTTCCTAGATGCCAGATAATTCACCACATCGGCATACCAAGGCATCTTAATAGTGACAATGAACAAGTGTTCGTCAGGTAATTGGCCTTCAACTGTCAAAGAGTTATCTATTTTGGGTACACGAGATAAGAAATATGCAATGAGATTTTCTCTTCTGAGCCGATCCTTGATGGTGATATTGAATTCCTGTAATAGTAATAACCACCGAGTAACCCATCCATTAGTAATAGGTTTGTTAGATAAATATTTAATAGGAGAATGATCAATATACAAAATAACTAGATAGCCTGTTATATAGTGGAAAAATTTATTAATAGCATGTATAACGACTAAAAATACTTTTTCTGTTACTCTGTAATTTAATTCAACATGAGTAATATTTTTTCTAATAAAATAAATAGCATAAGTTTTCTTGTCTTCTTCATGTCCAAGGACAACACCTATGGCGATATCCGATGCATCTGAAGAGATGTGAAATGGTAATTTCCAGTTTGTTCCTCTTAGCACCGGTGTTGTTGAAACTATCCTTTTGAGTTCTGCAAATGCAACATCACACTTATCAGACCATTGAAATTCCACATTACCATTTAAAGCATGTAAATATGCAACTATTCTTGAAATTTTTTCTATGAATCTGCGATAATATTCTGCACAACCAAGGAAATCATGTACCTTAGTTTGTGTACGAGGTGTAGGGAGATTAAGGATTACCTCTATTTTTGTTGGGTCTACCTTGATTCCATCTGCAAAAACATAGTGTCCTAGTACCACACCTTCAATCATCATCATATGACATTTCTTATTACTCAAACATAGCCTGGTAGCAATGCATCATTCCAGTACCTTCTCCAGATTACTTAAATCTTGATCAAAGTCAGTGCCATAAGGGGTGAAATCGTCCATGTAAAATTCAAGTACTTCATTAATAAAACAAAAAAATATTCTTAAAATAGCTCTTTGTAATGTAGTTGGAGCATTACATAACCCAAAGGGTAATGCTCTATATACGAAGGTACCTAGGGACATGTAAATGTAGTTTTATCCTGGTCTTCTGGAGCAATCTCAATCTAATTATAACCTCTAAATCCATCTAGGAAGGAAAAAAAATGCTTCCCTGCTAAAGCATCAAGGACCTGATCAATAAAAGGTAGGGGAAAGTGGTCCTTCTGGGTAGATTTATTGAGTTCTCTATAATCTACATGGATTTGCCACTTTCCATTTTTCTTGGGGACGATTACTAGTGGAGAGACCCACCGACTGTCCATTTTACTTTAACAACATCCCTGAGATGAGGATTTAATATTCGTTGGGGTTGTCGGATGGGTCGGGCATATTTTTCAATATAGATATGATGTGTACAAAGTTGGGGATCAATGCCCTTCATGTCAGGACACTCCCAAGCAAAATCCTGCTGATATTTAGAAAGGATCTGAATCAATTTTTGTTGTTCTTACTCATTCATATTAGCATTAATATTTAGAAACCTCCCCGGTGCAATTTCGACTGAAATGTTGTTATGAAAAATAGTAGTGGGAATCTGTTGCTCCATCAATTATTCTAAAGGATCTCCATGTGCTTCATTATCTAAAACAATTTTTACCATTTGACATGTTGGATTTCCTATAATGGCTAGGTTGTTAATGAATCTATTGATCACATCATATTATAGTTGGTTTTTTAGCCCAAGAGCTAATTTCAGTGTGAGAGGATATCATAGGTTTTCTTCTGGATATCTAGGTGGTTGCAACTGCTGATGTATAATAGGCAGACTCGGTTTAGATGGAGGATACATGGTAAGGTTGTTTGTAGCATTTCCTCTAGAAATTGTCATGTTGCCTGTGCGACATCATATGTATGCATCTGTTATTGCTAGCCATAGTTGTCCCAATATGAATGGGTGCCCATCGAATCTACTTCTTGGGATGATAAATAGGAAATCTGCTAGGTATTCCCAAGAGTTGACTGAGATTTCTATGTCTTGTAATGTGCCCACTGGTTTAACCACCGATATGTCAGCTAATTATAACATAATTGAAGTAGGTTCAAAGGAGGTGATATCTAGGACATTACAAGTCTCGATGGTCAGAATGTTAATGGCCGCCCCCAAATCCACCAATGTATTTGGAACAAAAAACCTTGTATTTGAATTGTTACCACAAGATTCCATGGGTCTGAGTACTTGACTGGATCCTACTTTCCTAGAATAATATCGTACAATGTTCCTACTACGTGAATGGTTGATGGATTCTTAATTTTCCTTCCAAGCTTCTTCCCACATAATTCTTTAATTGTTTTTGCATAAATTGGGATGTCCTGTAAAGCTTGGAGGAGTGGAATTCTAACACATAGATTCTTTAGTTCCCTAACAATATCAAAGTTAGGATATACAACTGGTTTTTCTATCATTGGCCTCTCAGGAAATGGGGGAGAATAAATTACATCTATGTCAAGATTTTGTTGTTCGACTATGTTTTCCCCTTGCTCTGTTTCTTCTGTTATGACCACAGTTGATGGTTTTATTTTTAGTTGTATATTATTCTCATTCTCCTACTCTTGATGAACGTTTCTTTCCTCAGGATAAATTACACGCCTTGATCTCAACTGGAGTTCATTACACCCTATAGAGTTGGTTTCACCCTCCAAATTCTCGACAATTTGCAAGAGTTGGGCTAGTCTATTATTAGGATTTGGGTTGGGTTGAGCTGGTAACTAAGGGTGCATTTGAGGTTGATGATTATGGGGTAGTTGAAGTGGAGCTTATAAAGTGGGTTGAGCTTGAGGAGCCATCCCCATGGGTTGATTGGTCATGGGGCGCTGCCAATTTTGATTCCAATTGGGGGCTTGGGTAGCTGTGTTAGTCCATTGTGAAGGATATGAGTTATTGTTTGAATTTTGCCAAAATGGGGTAGGGTATTGCGAGTTAGGCCAAGTAGGATTAGAAAATGGTTGATTTGGCCAAGGTGCAGTAAGATTTTGTTGGGACTACCAGGTGGGGTTAGTGAATGGTTGGCCCTGCCATGCGTTTCTAGAATTATGTTGCTGATTATACTGCCCAAAAAAGAAAGAAGAGGGATCTTGTAGCATACCTAGGGGACAAGCCTACCATTGTTGACGTTGATCCATCAGATATATTGATACTATTTCCTCTTCCGCTTCTTTAAAGACAAATTTTAGTCCTGGGAGTTGTAATATCCCTAGGTCATGCCCAATTGTAATGTAGATAAATATGTAATTAAGCTGGTGAGTTGTTTTGATATCATTTTTGTATGCACATTTCATGGCATAGTGCACACTTGTAATGCACAGTAAAATGATGAAGTGTACACATTCCATAATACCACCCACAACATCTTAAGGGCACGCGATTGTGAGGCCAACGAGCCTTTATGTATATGCTATGTTTTATAGGTTGGTGATCTAATTATTATAAGCTAGGATTCTTATGTTTTTATTAGGCTGAAGAGCCTAGATTTTAAAGGCCCCCAGTGTGCCTATTTTTGTACATGTCTCATAATTAATATAAAATACATCGCTGAGCGCAGACCGACCACGATAAAAGAGATGGGGGACTAAAATCCACTAGTTAGGGAAAGGGAGGGGCCTAAAAGTTAAGGAAAAGGGCAAAGCTAGGGAGCTTAAGCCAAAAAGGAATATTATATTAATATTTATTAAATCATAAAGTATGGATAATTATATTATCCTAAGTTCTAAAGTTGGAGACAAGTAGGCCAAAGTAGCTCCCAACATGACAAGTGTCAAGTTGGGGACATGCATACATATTGTTGGGACTTAGTTCATTTTCCCATCTTTACCCATCATTCCTTCCATCATTCAGTCATCCATTCAATCATCCATGAGCATGCACACACCCATTGATATATCCTATGTATCTTCATGATTGTACTTGAACATGTATCCATAGTTATTTTTGTGTTAGTGTATCGGTTAGCTTGGGAGCTGGACTGAAGAAGTGGGTTGTTAGGCCTATGGGATATTGAAGAGGTGGGTTGTCAGGCCCATGAGAAATTCTTTGGGTGAGAGAATTGCTGAGGATTGATTTCCTGAAGGTGTTGAACTACAACGTTCAACACCTACAGTGCTCTGAGACTTCCTGTTTGGCCTGTTGTTGAATCCCGAAAAGGAAGTGGGGCAACCGAAGGACTGTTGAGCAGAGAAGGGGCACACTGCCTGGGTGGGACTAGAAATGTAGGGAATGAGGGACTGTAGGCTGTTAGTTTGAGTTGGCACCTATGACAGAGTCTTTCTTGTTGTCTATGAGCCTTTAGCATGGTTTAGAATCCCTTTACCCAGGTGGAGTTTATTCCTAGCTCGGGGGTGACCCACTGCTGAGAGTGATGAGCAGCGTGGTCTAAGGCCAAGAGGTTCATGGAAGGTCTGCATGCAGTTGGTGTCATTCTTACCAAGATAAGTGCCAATTGTGTGATAAATTTACGTGCTGCATTGTTATTTGTGTGCTTATTTTTATGGGTATTTACTGTATATGTTGCATGTATATGTTTACTGTTATTTCAGTGTGAATCTATGTATTTACAGACATATTTGTATGTTTACGTTTTATATATAATGCTTCTGCAAGAGTTTTGTGAGTATATATTTTAATTGCATACAGTTCGGAAATTTATGTGGCATAGGTCAGTTAGATGTTGGGTATGTTACAGTATGTTCCGCAGGGAGAGAACGTAAGAGTTCTCTGGCATAACATGGCTTGACATGGATGGTCGAGGATGTTACAACATGGTATGAGAGCTTCAGTTTTCAACACTGAGCCTGGATGGGACTAGAAAGTTGAGTTGAAGTGAAATGTCACAGAGGATTTATTTCAAAGTGGCCAAATTTCAATTTGTAGAATGTCCATGGTAAAAAGTAACAACAATTGTGTAGATTTGGGAAAAAGCCCCAATTTTTGTTGTTAAATTCATGGAAAATTGAGAAATTCAGCCATATGGTGAGATATTATCGATTTAATATATGTTCTAGCAAATTCAAACCTGGAATTGGTCGAATTTGAAGTCACGGTGAAGCCATGACAATTAGAGCGAGTTTTATAATTAAAATTCTCAATTCGTGAATTGAGTTTGGGAAAAATTTGTTCCAGAAATGTCAACAGATTTGTTGTTACAGAGGTTGAATTGGTCTTATCAAGGTGAAATTGAATAAATTTTGTAGTTGCAGAATGTCTATGGAAGAAATGGGGAAAACATTAAGAAAAATCCCCAATTTCTTTAGTGGAATTCACGAGGAATTGATGCGCAGTAAAAGCTGGTGATAGGTAAAATTTGGCACTGCGTGGCAAGATATTGGTGTGTTGGTGCGTGCACTAAAATTTTGGTACTGCGTAGAAAAATAGTGGTTTCCTCGTGCACGCGCTAAATTTTGGCGCTGCGTGGAAAAATGTTTATGTGTGGGTGCATGTGCTAAATTTAGCATTGCACGGTGTGCACACATATAATAATGGCGCATGAGGTGTGCGCAGTATTGGCTGAGCGCAGAGAAACTTTGTTGGTGTGCACGTAATGTGGGTATATGTTTTCACACGATAGTTTAGTTAATGGTGCACACAGAGTATTGGTGCGTGGTGGGGGTGTACTAAAATCTGGCATGGTGAAGCAAATAGGGTAAAATGTGCACGGAATAACAACGCGCAATACCAAAACTGTGCGCGGTGAATATTGGTGCGTGACACAAAAGTAGTGCATAGTTATTGGCGCGACAAAGAAGTGATACACAATGGTTTTAAAGTGCGTGAAGCATGATTTACCTTGTGTTATTGTTGTGCATGGTGAATATGGGTGTACAGGTTGAAATTTGTGCGTGCGGAGTCGTTGGAGGGTGAATAACAACAGAAAACCAACGATTTTCTGCAACGTTTTATATCATTTAAAAGTCATCTTTTTGTAGCGCGTTTTTTAGGCCCTTAAGAGCGTTTTTAGCAACTCAAAAACCATGAGACAGCGATGTACCTAAGGTACACTTTGTCTCTGCAACTCAAGTAAAAGGTCTCGGAGAGGGATTTCTAATGGTGTAAATTGTTCGTCAAATAGAGCATTTTTTAGAAAGTTACAACACAAACAATGAAGGGTAAATTTTAAGACCTAACTAACTTCAAAGAGCCGTAACTTTCCGCTCCGAAATCAGATTGAGGCACAGGAGAAGTCAATGGAAAACTATTGAGCCATAGATGACTCATTATTGTCTTATCATGATTGATAAGGTGCATAAATGTATTAAATCCAAAGTGGTCCCCTTATGGTGAAATCCCTCACAGAAAGACGCTTTGCGGATTGATTTATCCTAGAAGAATGGTTGGAGGACCCATGCTTGTATGTGGAATAATGAGATGAAGATCAAGGAAATTGTTGGTGAAACTATCCTATATGGATAGTGCTTGTCATGCCATTTCCAGTGGTATGTGGAATGTCACATAACTCCTTCCAGTTTGAGAGTTATGGCCTTACAAAGTTGGAGGACACCGATATGAAGGCTTGAAGCCCCCAAGGTCAAAGAAGTCAAAGTGACCTAAAAGAAGAAATCATTATTTAAATGATAAATAGAAGTGACAAAATCAAGAAAGATTATTTAAATGATAAAGTAAGGTGACAAAATCAAGAAGTAATATTTAAATGATAAAGTATTGGAGAAATTTCTATTTATGGAAAGTGGTTAACCCTAAAATAAGGAAAATAGGTTAAGTGACCTAAAAATGGGTTAAGTGACCTAGAGGATGAAAGTATAAATAAGATAGCTATGGAATCTTGTATTTCATCCTTTTTGTGGATCAATGGAGAGCTTCTAGTGAAAATGTCTTTTGATGTATTGATGGAAAGCCTCTTGTGAGAGCATTTTGGTGTGGATCTCTTGAGCATGATTGAAGATCTATTATGAGAAAGAGAGAAAGAGGAGGATCTCATGGACACATTGAAGTTTCAGCAAGTCTAATATCATGATGGGGAAATTTTTAGAATCATAGGAAAATCCTATTTTTTGGTGCGTACACGGGCTGTTTGTGTATAGGGAGCGTATACACACGCTGTCAGTGTACAAGGTGTGTACAATATGCAGGTTGTCAATGTATAGGGAGTGTACAGTAAAAAACTCATGGATTTTGTGGTTGAGATGATGACAAGTTGTTGAAGACTAAAGCAGGTTCCAGATCTACACTCTATAGGCTCAGATCTATCACTGAGACACTTGTATCGTTACATTATTGTCTTGATGGATAACATTGCTTATTGTGTTTTGAATGCCTAGGTCATTCTTGGTATGATTTCTATGATGTGGCTTATGTTGGTTGATGGAGTGAGAAACACTCTTATGATTCAGTACTGATATGATGGCTATAGTATGTTGATTACTTATGCATGATTGAGTAGCATTCATATTGATTGGTTGTGGAGCATGAGTAAGCTATTGGAGAGCTTGGATGTATTGTGATTGGCTGGTGGTTAGTTTGGATAGTGAAAAATATAAGAGAATGATAAATTGGTTGCAGAGGATCTGAGTTGATTTTGAAGGACAAATCCTAATAGATTAGAAGGTATACGCAGGCTACAGTATTGTTTTGGAGCATATACGCAGGTTGTGGCACTGCTTGGGCGTATACATGCAGGCTGTACTTCGCGTAGGGCACGTACACACGCATGTTGCACTACTGACAGGTCACATACATGTTGTAGATTGACATATGTTGAGGATTGTTGCATCATCTCAGTTGATGCTGAGGGTGTAATCTGAGTCTTGAATTATAGAGTTGGTGCTCTTGTAGAGTTGTACTCTATTAAGTTGTTACTGATAAACCCCAAGGATTGTAGTCTGTAATAAAAAGAAAATTGTACATACATCTTGTGTTCTTTGTGTTCCTTGTGGTGATGACTTGTTGATGATATATTGCTGATATATGTTGCTGATATGTGCTCACATCTAACTGGTTATAAATGATAGCAATGAGTAATGAGTAAAATGTTTAATGCTAACTAATGAGTTTTGTGTAAGAGGGAAGTTTTGGGAAAAAGAGCCCCACACTCATTCACCCCCCCCCCCCATAAGTGTTGTAGG
>ML781493.1:392302-411217 GCA_009831015.1 Picea engelmannii
TAGGGCCGACCTGACACTTTCTTATTTTGTAATTATCTTCAGGGCCTACATGTACACTTCACTTTGTCATCTTCAAAAATTCATTTCTCCTCAACCATGAGGATCCACGTGACGTGCCACATACCACCGGAAACAACATGATGTATAATATCCATCCATGGGTGTTGTATCAGCATGTGCATTTTCCTTCATGTCCAAATACCTTCATCAATCTTGTGGTCCAAAACCAATGACTAGGGTTGACATCAATGACAACAACCAATCTTCCAACAACTGATATATGTTGTTGATATGTGCTCACATCTAACTGGTTATAAATGACAACAACGAGTAATGAGTAAAATTTTGAATGCTAACTAATGAGTTTTGTGTAAGAGGGAAGTTTTGGGAAAAAGAGCCCCACACTCATTCACCCCCTCCCCCGACTCTAAGTGTGGTAGGCGTGTCCAACAATTAAAAGTTTTTAATATGGAAAACAAGGAACCTGTAGCATATCAATTACAATATGGTATATCAGTCTAGAATTTCAACAGGTTGTAACTAGCAACCAAGAACCCAGAAAGAGTTGAAACTTGGACAGAGTGTCCATAAGATGTATATGAGTAAACCCAATTGAGATCCTACAAAAAATCCAATGGAGTAGGTGAGAAATTGCATAATTACAGAGTAGAATTGCGCCAAGTTGAAAAATGAACAGAAAAATTAATGGAAAATTTTTAAATAACCATAACTTTCTGCTCAAGAATTGAAATTGAGCATGAGAGTAGGCCTTGGAAAGGTCTTGGATAGTGGAATATAATTATCCACCCATAAAATTGATCCGGGCATTCAAATTTCTAGGAAATCAGAAAAAATAATTATGATATGTATTATTGAACCATAATGGTTCATATTTTCATGAAATTGTTGAAACAGTTAGCCTGGTCAGATCATAATCCACACAAATTCCATAGTAATGGAAGAGGCACAGGGGACTTACAGTCAGGAGGATGAGATTAGAGGAATGGATGTCCATTTGGGCATTGAAGGAACAAAATCCAATGGACATGGAGAAGGAAGAGATGAAAACATGAATATGGCAAAGACCATTAAAAATTTGCCGAAGGATGTCCAAAGCCATAAAGATGATAATGAAAGGATTATGAGAGCCAAGGAGCAACAGGATGAATTCAACATGAATTTATTGGAGAGCTTGAACATAATAGAAAATAATTTGGACAAGGAGAGTGGCTCAAGCAAAATGGGAAGTCACAGGCCTTCTGATGAGAAAAGAAAAGACAAAAGTGCTAGCAAACATCACCACCACTCCTTGAGGCATTCCAATAAGAGAGCACATAGCAACTCAAGTCCATCCCCTGTCAGAAAGAACAAGAGGTCTGGGGTGGATGAACTGCGAGGAGAAATGAACAAAATCAAACCTCCTACATTTGATGGTGAGCACAAGAAGGATGAAGATGCAGAAACATGGTTGTTGGGCATGAAAAAGTATTTTCAATTTCATAATTATTCTTCTCGTGTAGAAGGTAGAATTTCCATCTATCAACTCAAGGGAAAGACATCCATGTGGTGGGATCTACTTGTGCAGGTGCAACACATTAAAAAGAAAAGTGTTACTTGGAGGGAATTCAAGAAGTATTTTGAGAAGAAATACTTGACTAAAAGATACTATGACAAGAAAATGAAAGAGTTTTTTGAACTCAAGCTTGGGAGTATGACAATTGATGAATATGAAAGAAGGTTTTTAGAACTGCCGAAGTATGTCTCTTTCATCAACGATGAGATAGTTAAGATTCAAAGGTATTTGAATGGATTTCCATCATTCATCAGTGACAACATACAGTCTGATGATCCAAAACATTAGAGGAGATCATAAGGCGAGCTAAATGGCTTTATGATCAACAAAAATCAAGGCCAACTTTCCAAAAATCTTGGGAAGAAAAAAAGAAGTTCAATATGGATCAAAGGAAGAAGGGATCTAATCCTCCATTCTTCAGAAATAATACTTAGGGACAACCAACTTCTAGAGAACCTAGAATGATTGAGATAGGGGGTCAAAGGCCAAGGCAGGCACCTATTCAATGTTGGGGTTGTAAAGGAGATCACATGTTCAGAGATTGTCCTCACAGAGGTGAAAAAGTGAGAACTGTTCACAATGTACAACAAGATGAAATAGTGGAGTACATAGGTAGAAATGTGCCAAGGATCTATGAAGCCTTGGACAACAAGCAATTAGAGTATCAATCACATATGATTGAAGTGGAAAGTATGATCAACAACCAAACCATTGCTATTTTAATTGATTCAGGAGCTAGTCATAGTTATATAAATCCTAAGATGGTGGAAAGTTTTAATTTTCCAAGAAGCAAGCATGGAAAATCTTGGTTGGTGCAGCTAGCTACCAGAGCCAAAAGAAAAGTTAATGATATGGTTAAGTCATGTCTTATGAACATGAATGGAATGAACACTAGGGAGATTTGAACATCTTGCCTTTAGGTTCCTATGACTGTCTAATTGGGATGGATTGGTTGGACCAACATCATTCCATCCTAGAATTCCATAACAAAGAATTTATTTGCTTGGATGAGGAAGGGAACCTAAGGAGAGTGCAGGGAATTCCTAGGGCAGTAACCATCAGAGAAATTTCAGCATTGCAGCTGAAGAAATGTTACAGAAAAGGTTGTCAAATATTTGCAGCACATATGGAAGAGACACCTAAAGATAAGGTGCCAAGTTTGGAAGATTATGTAGTCCTAAAAGAGTTTGAAGATGTGTTCAGAGAGGTACCAGGACTACCCCCAAAGAGAGACATTGATTTCTTTATAAATTTAATGCCTGGAGCAGCCCTAGTGTCAAAGACTCCTTACTGAATGATTACACCAGAGTTGAAGGAGTTGCAAATGCAGCTTGAAGAACTTCTGAAGAAGGGGTATATATGCCCAAGTGTGTTACCTTGGCATGCCCCGGTCTTGTTCGTGAAGAAGAAAGATGAGACATTAATATTGTGCATTGATTTCAGACATTTGAATAAAGTGATTGTAAAGAACAAGTATCCTTTTCCAAGGATTGATGATCTCTTTGATCAATTGAAGGATGCCAAGATATTTTCAAAGATAGATATTAGATTAGGATACCATCAAGTAAGGATTAAGAAGGAAGATATCAGCAAGACCGCCTTCAGGACAAGGTATGGTCATTATGAGTTCACAGTGGTGCCATTTGGGTTGTCAAATGCACCAGATGTTTTCATGTGCTTAATGAATAGTGTTTTTCGAGAATATTTAGACAAGTTTGTCATTGTCTTTTTGGATGACATTATTGTATATTCCAAGTCAGAAGAAGAGCATGAGCATCATTTGAGGATGGTGTTGCAAGTGTTAAGGGAGTTGTTGGATTACTAAGAGGGGGGGTGAATCAATAATAACGTAATTATAATCCTTTTTCTCCAAATAATCCAAGTGTCATATCAATGTAGAATTATTATCCAATAATGAGCAATAAGAAATGAACAATCACACACATACACAGTACACCAATGTTTTATGTGGAAACCCAAATCGGGAGAAAACCACATAATGTTTTTTCTTATATGTCTTGAAGAATTACATTCATTGGAAGCACCGACTTCATTTATTTTCCAACTGCAACTGGAATGAGGCTCCAACCTCCTAGTTTCTCAAGTTACAACCTGAGGGAAGCTCCAACTCCCCAATTCTCTGGCTACAACCAGAAGGAGGCTACAACTCCCTATGTTCTCCGTCTACAACCGGAAGGTGGCTACAACCACCTGTCCTTGCCCCTTCCAACTACCCTGAAGTAGAAGTAGAATGATGGAACCATTGTAACATGTCACTGTGAGATATGTTGCTATACAACCGTATCAACCTGTACCACTGACCTGTATCCAATCTATACAACTTCCATATAATCAATCTATACTTGAACTGAACATGTATCTACAAAAATTACAATAGATACGCAACCTGCAGTGTTGCAGACCGCGTATGTACATGCCCTATCTATTATGAAACCCATGTATGTACACTACCAAACTGTTATGAAGCCTGCGTATGCCTTCTGAAAACTAGGGTTTCCTTTTCTTGAAAACTTCTGACCGTCTATAACTTCTTTCACATAGATCTGTAACCTACCATTGTATCCATACTATAACTGTACCTTGTGCATGCATCCTCATATGTAACCTTTACTCAAGGCAAGTATGTCTCTCTCTAGTCATTTTTCATATAGGTATGTGTAATCATGAACAAGTATAATATCCCTCACATGATATTAGTCATCAACCCCTTTCTGATATTTAGTCTCTTAATACATAAACTACTACAAAAATACAATATCTCAACCATGTACCATAAAAACCCTTAGCCATATGCCAAGAAATACAAGATGTGCCTCATAAGAAGTATCAATGATGAACATACCAACACTGTAATTCTGTAGATCTGACTTTTGCAAAAGATCACATGTAGCCACTAGTCTTTCTAGGGAGAATCCTCAAATCTCCTTTGCCATTCCTCATGCATACATCAAAATACAACTATTCATAGAAATAAGACATACCTTTTGAATGAATGGATGGATCTGATGTATCTAAGCACTTTAGACCTTCCTGGGAGCTTGATCTCAGAATCTAGAGCCTCTGCATCTTCATCTTCTCAAGTTTCCATGACTTTGTTAGCATGTATGCTCCCTATACACAGACAACCCATGTATTGTACACACCCTATACACAGACAACTCGTGTATACTCACCTTATACACAGATAGCCCACATACGCACCAAAAAATAGGGTTTTCTGTAAATCCACGAATTTCAGCGTCAACCCTTCGTGCTACCTCAAACGTTTGCCACTTCAGATGTATCCACAAGTATTTACAAGAAGCTTTACACAAGAAAATAGATAAAAAATATGTACAAGTGTATATTTTATGAGTGAGCTTTGTCTCTTATTTATATCTTCATGTAGCCTTACACTTTCCTTATTTTAGGGCTTCTTCATTTAAAATCATTTATTTTTGCAAAGAACTTTGACTCTTGGGGATTCTATAAGACTCATGAGGGTTCTCCAACTTCATATGGTCATAACTCTCTAACCGTGAGGAGTTATGTGGTGTTCCACATACCACCAAAAACAACATGACAAGCATTATCCATCTAGTATAGTTTCACTCACAAATTCATTGTCCTTCATCTCATTATTCCTCAAAGAAGCATGGGTTCTCTCACTCCACAAAGCGTCTTCCTGTGAGGGCTTTCACCATAAGGGGACCACTTTGGAGTTCATCCATTTTTACTTCTTATCAACCATGACAAGAAAATAATGAGTCATATTTACATCAAACAATCTTGGGTCCATTACCCAAATCTTGTGCTATGGGGATTTCTTCAAGGGTTGACATCAATGACAACCAACCTTAATCAACATGAGCATCAGTTGTAAGCCAATTTGAGAAAGTGCTCATTTTATCGGAATCAAATTCATTATTTGGGTCATATCATTTCAAAGGATGGGATAACAATGGATCCTGAGAAGATAGAAGCCAATAGAGAATGGTCAGCGCCAAAGAATGTGACAGAGGTCAGATCATTCATGGGCCTTGCAAGCTACTACATGATATTTATTGAAGGATTCTCAAAGATTGCACACCCAATCACTTCCTTGCAAAGAAAGGGTGTGAAGTTTCAATGGACAATGGATTGTGAAAAGAGTTTCCAACACTTGAAACAATTATTAACAAGTGCTTCAATACTAAGTATTTCAGACCCAAATGAAGACTTCATTGTATGCACAAATGCATGTAAAGAGGGACTTGGTGGAGTCCTCGGTCAAAATGGGTTTGTTATATGTTATGAATCAAGGAAGTTAAAAGAGCATGAAAGACACTATGCCACTCATGATTTGGAGTTGGCAGCCATAGTGCATGCCCTGAGGAAACAAAGACACTACCTCATGGGAAAAAGGTTTGAGCTGAGGATAGACCACAATGGTTTGAAATATTTATTTGATCAACCAACTCTAAATGTTAGGCAAAGTAGATGGTTAGAATTTCTAAGTGAATATGACTTTGATATAAAACATATCAAGGGGAAAGAGAACAAAGTGGCTGATGCAATCAGCAGAAGAGTACATGAATTGCATGATACAACCATTAGCATGTACCAATCAGATTTGAAAGACAAAATTATAGAGGTTGCCAAATCAGATTTGCAATACAAGGAATTAGTGGAAAAATTATAGCAAGGTAATTTGCAGTGGAAAATTGAATAATACAAGCTAGATAATGATGAAATTCTCATGTACAGGGGCATAATTTATGTACCAAATTCCCAGGAGTTGAAAAATATGGTATTGCGAAAAAATCATAATGTGCCTTATGTTGGGCACCCGAGATATAAGAAAACTATTGCAGTTGTCAAGAGCCAATACTATCGGTCAGGCATGAAGAAAGAGGTTGTTGATTTTATTGCTAGATGGTTGGAAGGTCAAAAAATAAAGGTTGAGCATAGACACCCATCCGGTTTGCTACATCCATTACCCATTCCTGAGTGGAAATGGGAAGTTGTAACAATGGATTTCATCACCAAAATTCCCAAAACAAACAAACAACATGATTCTATCATGGTAGTGGTGGATAAACTTACTAAAGCTGCCCATTTTATTCCAGTTAAGCTCACTCACAAGGCAGGGAACATTGCCGATGTTTATATGAAAGAAATTTCTAGATTACATGGAATAACCAAGACAATTGTGTCTGACAGAGATCCAAAATTTACCTTAAATTTTTGGAAAGGATTATTTAATGGATTTGGAACAAATTTGAATTTTAGCACAACTTATCATCCAGAAACGGATGGACAAACAGAGAGGGTAAATCAAGTGATTGATGATATGTTAAGGATGTATGTGATGGATAAACCATCAAAATGGGAAGACTACCTACACTTGGTAGAGTTTTCTTATAACAATGGGTACCAAGCATCTCTAAAGATGAGCCCATTTGAGGCACTTTATGGCAGAAAGTGAAACACACCAGTAAGTTGGGATAACCCAGAAGATAGAGCAGTGGTTGGGCCAGATTTGCTCAGGGAAATGGAGGAGCAAATGATAAAAATAAAGAAAAATTTAAAGGTTACCCAAGACAGGCAGAAAAGATATGTTGATAAGGGCATAACTGACAGGTAATTTAAGGTGGGATACCATGTATTCTTGAAAGTGAAAGCCAACAAAAGTTCCTTGAAGTTGGGAAATTGTTCAAAGTTGGCAACTTGCTATTGTGGGCCGTTTGAAATCCTAGAGAGGATTGGTTTAGTAGATTATATGATTGCATTTCCTGCATCTATGTCTGTTCATAATGTATTCCATGTATCATTACTCAAGAAATATATACCTGATGCTAATCATGTTATTGATTGGAATGTGATCCAGGTGGAGCAAGAAGGTGCTTTCCAAGTGCATCTGGTGTGCATTATGGACTGGAAAATCAAACAGCTCCGGAATCGAGCCATAGGGATTGTAAAGGTCCAATGGACCTAGTATGGTCCTGAGGACGCTACTTGGGATCATGAGGATGCAATGTGGGCAGATTACCCGCATCTTTTTGAGGATTTTTGAAATTTTGTTGTATATGGGTACATGATGCACTGAGGACAATGCATCAATAAGGGGAGGGGATTGTAATATCCCTAGGCAACGCCCAATTGTAATGTAGATAAAAATGTACTTAAGCTGGTGAGTTGTTTTGATATCATTTTTGTATTCACATTTCATGTCATAGTGTGCACTTGTACTATGCAGTAAAATGATGAAGTGTACACATTCTAGGATACCACGTGCAACATCTTAAGGGTGCGCGATTGTGATGCCAACAAGCCTTTGTGTATATTCTATGTTTTATAGGCTAGTGAGCCAGTTATTATAAGCTATGATGCTTATGTTTTGATTAGGCCGGAGAGCCTAGATGTTAAAGGCCAGTGCACTTGTTTTTGTACATGTCTCATAATTAATATAAAATACATCACTGAGCGCAAACCAACCACGATAAAAGAGATGGGGGACTAAAATCCACTGGTTAGGGAAAGGGAGGGGCCTAAAAGTTAAGGAAAAGGGATAATCTAGGGAGATTAAGCCAAAAAGGAATATTATATTAATATTTCTTGAATCATAAAGTATGGATAATTATTTTATCCTAAGTTCTAAAGTTGGAGACAAGTAGGCCAAAGTAGCTCCCAACATGACAAGTGTCAAGTTGGGGACATTCATATATATTGTTGAGACTTAGTTCATTTTCCCATCTTTACTCATCATTCATTCATCTAGTCAATCATCCATGAGCATGCACACACCCATTGAGCTATCCTCCCTATCTTCATGACTGTACTTGAACCTGTATCCATAGCTATTTTTGTGTTGGTGTATCTGGTTAGATTTGGAGAGGGACTGAAGAAGTGGGTTTTCAGGCTCGTGGGATATTGAAGAGGTGAGTTTTTAGGCCCGTGAGCAATTCTCTGGGTGAGAGAATTGTTGGGGATTAATTTCCTGAAGGTGTTGAACTGTAGCTATAGTGCTCTGAGACATCCTGTCCAACTTGTTGCTAAATCTTAGAAAGAAAGTGGGGCAGTCGAAGGAATGTTGAGAAGAGAAGGGGCACACTTTCTAGGTGGGACTGGAAATGTGGGGAATGAGGGACTGTAGGTTGTTAGTTTGAGTTGGCACCTATGACAGAGTCTTTCCTATTGTCTATGAGCCTTTAGCCTGGTTAGGAATCCCTTTACCTAGGTGGATTTTAGTCCCATCTTGGGGGTGGCCCACTACCGAGATTGATGAGAAACCTGGTCTAAGGCTGGGAGGTTCGTGGAAGGTCTACATGCAGTTGGTGACATTCTTACCAAGATAAGTGCCAATTGTGTGATAAATTTGTGTGTTGCATTGTTATTTACGTGCTTATTTTTATGGGTATTTCCTGTATATGTTTACTGTTATTTCAATGTGAATTTGTGTATTTATAGACATATTTGTATGTTTACATTTTATATATAATGCTTCTGCAAGAGTTCTGTGAGTATATATTTTAATTGCATATAGTTCGAAAATTTTATGTGGCATAGCTCAGTTAGATGTTGGGTATGTTATAGTATGTTTCACAGAGAGAGAACGTAAGAGTTATTTGGAATAACATGGCTCGACAAGGATGGTCAGGGATGTTACAAGAGTGATGAACATTTCTATGTCGCATGGTATTTGGCACAGATGGCGCAAACCCAAACCACATCCAAGGGAGACTCCCTTGAACCATGTTTTCTTCTGCATCGTGGACAAAATATGGTCAACGATTGTTCTTCTTCTGCATGCTTCTGTTTAACCTGTAGAACATCCAATTGTGTAGTCAGAGTGCTCAAAATGTTTGTTTTAAAATTTTCTAAAATATTACCAACTTATGCTCGAGTGACACTCCCATTAGTAATATTGCTACTTCTGGTGATGGGAGCTCGTATTCCCGATCTAGTTCTTGTACTTCCTTGTGAACACTTGATGCAAAATTGGACAATGTTGTCATAATTTTCTTGATAAATATCACCTTTTCCCATTAAATTCAATTTTTCTACCCATTTATACTTCATACCTTTTATTAGAGTGGATTTAAGTACCTCACTTGGTAGTGTACTATAAGGTGATCTCTGCAAGTTATATTGAAACCTTTCAATATATTATTCTAATGTTTTATTTTCTTTTGCAGTCATTTTAAAGATTTCATCTTTTAGATCCCTGGTTTTATAATAATCTTGATATTTCGTAAGGAAGGCTTGTTTCATTTCATCCCATGAATTTATGGTTCCTCCTCTTGGTCCCATAAACCATCACAAATCTTCTCCTTTCAAGGTGGAAGGAAATAGTTTGAGTTTCTGGGGTTCAGAGGTGTAGTCATAGCCTCTACACAGGACATAAAACTCGAATAAGAATGCATCAGGGTCCTCTGATATCAATCCATGAAAGGTTGGAAGATTCTGCAATGGAATGGCTTTCATTGGGGCATTAACAACCATATCAACTATAGGATATTCCAAACTGGAAGTCTGGGTCCGCGGTTGATTTGGTTGTGCCATTTTGTCAAAAATATGCCAATAACCTTAAGGGATTTCTTGTTTTGGGTGTTCTATTTGGGGTGGTTGATTATTTGGTCCTTTAGGAGATTTAATCACGCTACCTATATCTGGGATTTTAGGTGTTCCTTCTCCTATCAGAATCACAGGAAATCTAGGTTCAGGTGGTGGTCTTTCCTCAACAATTCCATTAGTTTCCCCTTCTCCTTCCTCCAAATTACAAGAATTTACCTCGTCTAAAGGGCTGAGAGGCTGAGTATGTGTATTTTGGAAACTTTGTTCAATCCCTTCAGTTCCTCTATGAACATCAACATGAGCTGCAGTTGGTGAATTTTTTGCTTGAGGGATTCGGGTGGATCCTTTTCGAGGTATAACTAAGGCTTGAGATTCATCTTTTCAAATAATTTCATCTATGAACGTGCTCCTTCCAGGGGGCACCGAGCCCTAGGATTTTGTAGTTTTTGGTGGGGGTTTTAATTTTTCAAGTTCTTTCTTCTTAGTCATACACACTCACACAAAATTCTAATCACCTATATAACCTCTATGCATCTGCTGAAGGTAGGTGTTAGCACAAACATTTTACTTGTTGCCTACGTAGGTTCTTACCTTCCGTTTTCAATACTTCATCCTCCGGAGATGCAACCTATGCTATCTTTGACACTCTCCCCGACAACGACACCAAAATGTTGGGCTCTAAAGATGTCCTAAAAGAAACCTTAGTCTGACATTAATTTATCAAACGAGGATTCGTCTTTTCTTTCAAGAATATCAGCAAAGTCTATGTAGATAGTTGTAGAGGTTAAAATTGTGTAGTTAAATCAAATATGAGTTTATCAATAATCAAGTTCCTCACACATTCATTAAAAACTTTGAAACTAAGAACTCACTCAACAGAATTGTAATCTGATCATTAACACACCGCGAATTAAAACATCAATCAATTTGTTGAATTCATCTAACTTAATAAACAATAATTTAATGTGTGAAAACACTTAATGAGTCAACCTATCAATGATTATTTAACCTGCTGGAAAAGAACAATGAATTACTGTAAAATTAAGAAGGAACAAAAAATGCGAATTTAAGTGAAAGGAACAACAAATGAAAATTTGGTAAAAGGAACAGTGTATGCGAAAATGCAAGGAAATCTCAAGAAATAAACTAACAACAATGGGCAATGATACAACAATTGATAACCTTCAAATGAAACATCTATCCTCAGTAATTGAATAACATAACCAATTTATAAAATAATCAATACACTCATAAATTTAACTTAACTATTGTAAGGAAATTCAAATTACAAACTAAAACAGAATTGATATGATTACAGATGATACAGTATCTCCTTCCGACTGGGCCCACGGTCTTTAGAAGATACTACTGCTAAAAACTCAGTACGCAAAGATGATCAAAACGCTCAAGGCTTGCATTAATTCCATAACTGGAAAATCTTTTACAATGGACTTCTTGCACAGAGCTATTAAGATATTTGAATGTTTGATTGAATTTCTCGAATATCTCTCTATTGTTCATCATCCTCTATATATTACAATGAAATGAGTAAATTAATCTATCTCGAGGATCGAGAGATCCTCAGGATTGCTTTCACTATTTATAAAGATTACAAAATAAAGAGTCAATCTTCTTCTAATACGCTTTATGTCTGATTCCTTCGATCTTCGACAAATTATGTATATTCAGGATCTCTTTAATTATGTTGAGGTAACAACAATTGTCCATTTTCTGCAATAAAATCAAACAATTCAAACTGAAATTCAGAAATGATCTAATATAACTAAATAACATTTCTAGAAGACTTTTTAATCATTTTCTTTCCTAATTACTTCCAATTAATGGAAAATCCAATCAAGAATATATCATAAACCATGGTAATAAGGAGAATATTTGTACCTTTTTCACAACTCAACAAATGTTCTTGTTGAGATTGACGATTTTACTTCTCAATGTGACAACTTCTTCTTCAAGTTGATCAACCTCTTCTTCTTTCTTCATTATCTAAGACTTCATGACTTCTTCTATTTTTTTCGCTTCTTCAAGCTGGATTTTTAATGTGATTATTTCTTCTTCAAGTCCTTTCTCCTCTTGACCAAACTCCGCCTCAAGCTGGTTTAGATCATTAGTTCTTTCCTTAAGATGATCTGTCAATATATTCTCTCTCATTTCCGCTTCTTCCTTCTATGGTGCTATGTTGGCTTCCAAATACATCTTTTGATATTAAATATTTTCTTCGATCTTTCTAGCTTCTTTAGTTGAGTTCTTAAGTTCTCGATGATCTGTTGGGCTTCTTAAAAAATGTGAACACTTTCCTTTTGTTTCATCAATTCTTTCTTGAGTGACTTGTTTTCTTCTCTTTCTTTTCTTAGTTCATACAAAACATTGATAAGTTCTGCTTCATAATTGTCTTCTATTTCAATTGTTTTTTTTGTCTCTTTTCCTTCATGGCATTCCATTTCAATATGTCCATGTTTTTCACAATTAAAGAAAAAAACATACTTATATTGATTATGTACTCTTCCTATTCTGAATCTATTTGACATGATGAACATATTTCTTCTTGATATGTACCTGCATCTTCTTTGGCATTCTCTGACTCTATGATGGGTGAAGAATATATATTATGTAAGTTATCCCAAATTTCTTTAGCTGATGAAAATTTACCCACTTTGTCCTTTACTGAATCATATATTCCTTCCAAAATGAAATCCATTGCAATTTTGTTATTTCATTTCAGTTCCTTCTTTGATGTAGTCTTTTCCCTTTTTGAACTATCATATCTTGTAACAATTGATTGAAAAATTTCATACCCATGTCCCTTTAAAAATACTTTTGTCCTTCCACTCCATATCTCATACTTTAAACCATCCTGACCATTAAATAGTGGTACTCCATTCTCAGAATAATCCATGATATCCTTCCAGTGGTTAAACTGTTTCTTGAAGGAACCTACTCTGAAAGCAATTGTTGGATTACTGAGAGGGGGGAGGGGGTGAATTAGTAATGATCATTTATACCAATTATTAATCCTTTAAACCATAAAGTATATTCTTTTACTTATTCAACCATGTTCATCTGTTCATCATCAATATCTTATTGTATCATAAGCATTAACAATCATCAATGCATAACAAACAATAATAAACACATCCACACAATGCACAATACACCAATATTTACGTGGAAACCCAATGCAGGAGAAAACCACAAAATTATTTTCTTATATGTCAAGAGTTACATTCAAGGAAGCACCAACTTCCAATTCTCCAACTACAATTGTAAGGCTCCAACCCCCTAGTTTCTCAGGCGACAACCTGAGGGAAGCTCCAACTCCCCAATTCTTTGGCTACAACTAGAAGGAGGCTACAACCTCATATGTTATTCGACTACAACCGGAAGGTGGCTACAATTACCTATCCTTTCCCTGTCCAACTTCCCTAAAATATAAGTAGAACGATGGAACCACTATCACACTATCTCTATGAGATATACTACTGTAAACCTGTACCAATCAACCTGCACCAATCAACATGCACCAAACAACCTGTAACAACCTGTACCAAACAACCTGTAATCAACCTGTACCATAAACAAGTGAATCAACCATGCACCAACCTGTACCAAACAACCTATAATCAAAATGTACCATAAAAAAGTGCATCAACCATGCACCAACATGTACCTCAACCTATACCATCAACGAGTGGATCAATCATGCCCCACGTATGTACCAATCATGTATCAAATACACATAAAATATGACTCATCAAGATGTGCCAACATCATCAACTATACACCTCATGTATGTTCCAACTCATCAACTAATTGTCTCAACCATGTACCCAACATGTACCTCAAACATATACCAAAGACATACACCAATATAACCATGAAAATTTATCTAACAATTCATCACTCTATCCATAAACCCAATACCATAAACCATTACATCAAACCATGTGCCACAACCTCACTGTTATACAACCTCTATTTGTAAATACCTCAACCAAAAGCCCTCATCAATTTCATCATCCAAATCTGATTTGTAACTCTATAATAGACCTGGTGTATATTATCACATACCTGCAAACCTTCTTTAACTTTAACAACAAGAGACTAGCATTTTCATCAAACTTTACTTTAGTCTCACATGACTAATTTTGGATTAGTCAATAACCCTAACTTGAAATAATCATAACTATGTACCTATAATGAATAAATATGTGAAAATAGTACACAATGTTCTTCAGTGTCTTTTGTGCAATTCCTCTAGGTTTCAATACTTGGAACCTCCGAAAAAAGGAGTTATAGCAAAAATGATATATGTTTTTGAATTCTGGATTATTCTAGAGAGCGAACTTGTAGAGCATGTCTCACATGGAATATTTGTTGTATCGATCTGAAAATGGTACAAAACATACTACATAATTTACTCTAACCAATACATTTTGTATTAATTAATTTGGATTTGTTATAAAGAAGTTATGACATTTTTACCTGAAACACTTGTTTTAGACTAGTTTCAGGACTAGTCACAAACCCTATTTTCCATAGAGTGTAACGCCCAAAATACAAATACCCACATGCTAAAATGTTTATCACAGTTACTTGGATATGTTTTCTCAACGACATCAATATTTAGCTATCTGAATCATTGTAGAAAGAAAGTTATTGCGAAAATGGTGAGATGACCTGTAAATAACATACCTTAGAAAGCATCATCAAAAGAATTTATCCTCCCTTGAATTTCGACCTTATTTACTTCACCTTCCCTATGAAATTCGCCTTAGATCTCCTTTGGTTACCTCAGACACTTGTAGATATTTAATATGCTCAATGGATACTACTGGGAGACCCTTTCTCTCTTATTTATACTCTTCAAGTAGCTTCCTCTAGAAGTATCCACTTAACCACTTTGTCCACTTAGCCACTTTGTCCACTTAACCACTTTGTCCACTTAACCAACTTTGTTCACTTAGCCACTTTGTCCACTTAACCAACTTTGTCCACTTAGCCACTTAACCACTTTGTCCACTTAACCAACTTTGTCCACTTAGCCACTTAACCACTTTGTCCACTTAACCACTTCTTGTTGCAACCACTTTATTATTTAAATAATTTCTCTTTGAAACCACTTTGACTACTTTATTATTTAAATAATTTCTCTTTAGTCAAAACTTCTTGTTGCAACTAACTTTTATATAATTATCCAGTTCATAGCTTCCTTTCCCTTAGCTAACTTCTTGTTGCAACCACTTTATTATTTAATTTATTTCTTGGTCAACCACTTTGACTATTCAATCTTTTCGTCACAACTACTTTACCAAAATTACCAAACTCACAAC
This sequence comes from Picea engelmannii, assembly GCA_009831015.1. Classification (NCBI taxonomy): domain Eukaryota; kingdom Viridiplantae; phylum Streptophyta; class Pinopsida; order Pinales; family Pinaceae; genus Picea; species Picea engelmannii. The sequence goes on from ML781493.1 coordinate 407,780, forward strand.
TTCTTGTTGCAACTAATTTATTTTTAATTATTTTCTTAATGCAACAACTATACCCATGATTAACTCCTAATTTCACCCACTTTGACTAGTCAACTTCTTCTACGAGTTTCTAGTGTAATTTGACTTCTTTGACCTTCTAAGGGCTTCTAGATAACTCATGAGGGTTTTGCAACTTCACAAGGCCATAACTCTCTAACCGTGAGGAGTTATGTGACATTCCACATATCAACAGAAATGGCATGGCATGTACTATCCATATAGAATAGTATTACCTACATATACACTGATCTTCATTACATTATTCCTCAACCAAACTTGGGTTCCTTACCCATACCTCTAGAGCTACCAGACATACTCAAGGGTTGACATCAATCTCTAAGAGTTGACATCAATCTACAATATCACGCTCCAAAGGTTGAGATTAATGACAACCAACAATCCAAACCAACTGTGCATCAATCTAAACCAACCATCTGACATACCCATATTTTTTAATATCTCACACCATACCCCTCCTCCCTAGGCCAAGGGATTCAAAGCTCTTGTAGCCAAATAATATTTAAATGTTGGACACTCGTTCTTATGATGACCTTCTTTTCAACACGTAACACACCAGACTTCTTCAAGATTTTCCTTCCCTTTAGAAAGCTCTTGTAACTTAATTTTCAATGTTGCTAATTGCAACTAAACCTGACCCATCCCTGTACCATTATCTCCTATAGGTTATGCTTCCAAATTCATGACAATCTCTAGTGCTTCTGACTGCGATATAATCTTTTGTTGCATTAATGGACAATGTATATGTGGTAACAATCCCACAATAAACCATTCCCTATGCTACTCATTTGGAATTTGGAAGGTCAATCGATCCATTAATATATTGAATCTCTTATCAAATTCCATAATGATTCATTATGCAATTGCTTGATCTCTTTTAGTTCTGTAATACATTGCGACTCTGAATTCAGTTTCTGAAATTCTTTTAACATGGCTTATTTGATGTTTGCCAACATTATGGCTTGTCTCACAGGTGCAGTGGACTGATATTTCATATACCAGAGTAATGCATGACATTTGAATGTCATCACTAACTGCGTGATTTTCGTATCATCATCCTGGACCTACTTTATAGACAAATAAGTGTTGTTCTAGATCTTCTATCCCTGCTTCGTGGAAGACAATCATTCTCAAAGTGAGGTCTACTCCTGCCATTGTGTATTGCGTAATATTCTTCCTCAGTGTACCTAAATGAGTTTGGTTTGTCATACTAATTCCAATACTATGAATACCTTTACTGCTATCTTTACTTCCTCCACTAACTACAAGTGACACAATTTCATATATTACCTTAGTTCTTGGAGATGCACATGGGGTTGTGGGTTCGACACAGAGTCTAAGTTGAGTAGGGATACTAGGATGCAATGGATCTCCTTCTATTGGACTAAGATGATGATCCTTTTTCTTACCCTACCCTTCTATGCATGTTATTCCTTCAATATGGAGCACTACATCAATGTCTCTTTCCTCAACCTCACTGCGTTTCTCTTCTCTATTAGCCGCAATCCTCTTCCTACTGTCCTGCAATATTTTTCCACTACGCAACACTCCAATCTCTTCTTCCATCACACATTCTTCTTCTCTCAACATTCTTAACCCATTTTTTCCTCATCCTCATCCCATCTCTTCTTGTAGAACACTTTTCAAATTATGATTAAGTGGAGTCGCCAGATGATCGAGTCTATTTCTAATAAACAACAAGCATAAAAAAATGTAAAATAGAAAATAAAAAACATAAGTCATATTCCGGGAATAGAAATATTTATCCCCAACAACAATGCTAAAAAATGTTGTTGCCTAATCCACACCTTGAGTCACGTGGAAGAAATCATCAATCCACTGGTTGTAGCCTTGGGGGCAAGTCTCAAGTTAGGTAGTTGTCACCGGAAACTCGACTCCTCCGTCTAGGCTAACTCCTAGAGAAGCCAAGGGGGGTAGTCCCTAAAAATGAATCTAAGGTTTGAACTAAATCTAAGGACAATTATTGTTCTAGGAGTTAAAAAAAAAGCAATAACAAGTATGATTATTCTAACAACATTTATGACACATAAAGGAAATGCTTATGTTGGGGATATTAAGCAAGTAAACTACTTGAATATAAATAATATAACTTGAAAGAAGATACAAGTGATTGAAAGTAAATGATGATAAGAAATATAATGGATCAATTCCAATGATGTAAAAAAAAATGTTGTTGTAGGAATGTATTGCAAGTTCTCTTGGTAAATTTGATTATGAAGGGTTTTTGCTTGAATTAGTGGTTTAAATTTGTGAAGTGGATTGATATTGCAAGTCCACTTTGTGAATGCCTAATTGTAAGTGTGAAGCATAAAGTAAGTCTAATCTAATATTTATTTCCTTTCGCCACTATCCCCCAAATAGGTATTAGTGAGATCACAAGGAGTTCCAACGGGGAGAGAACATATCTCAATGAGTATCCCCCTGAATTCACAAGTCGATCTATCAATAGGATCCCATATTGAGCAATAAAAAATGAATGGTTTTCCCTGTTATAAATACTACACACTAATCGATTCCAATTCTTATGGACTCCCCAGATCAAATAAATCTCGCAAGGGGCCAAAGAATACTAGGGTTGTTGAGGGGAAGGTTTATTTTCCAAATTGAAATAACTGAAAGGAAATCGCAAAAAAAGAAATCTAATCTCATCTAATCTATAAAATTGAAATCTATCTAATGTTTTTTTATGCTTGGGTTTATTTTAGACTAATTTTATCTTGTGGAAAATAAAATAAGCAAAAGACACAAGGAAAACCACAAAAGAGACAGTTTCCCCCAGCCCCTACGGGGATTGCAGGACTAGTGGGTTATCCCACTTTTCTTTATTGGTTACAATTGATCTTGGAAGAAGGTTTGTGCTCCTTTTATAGTTCAATGCCACAAACTTACAAAATTGATAAAGATATTTGTTTTGGAAGAAAATTAGGTGCCTTGAGTGGTCCCGAAAGCTCTGGTTCCTTGAAAATGGGAAGTGTTTCCCCTTGGTTGTTCTCTAAACCTGCAAAAACATTAAGTTTTAATGAATAAAAATTCCCCAAAATACTTTGGGATAGCCTACAAAAAAGAGGTTAGAAGTTGGGAAAAATTACCAAGAGAAAACTTATGAAAAGTTAGCAAGTTAAGGACTAAAGAAACATGCTAAAGGAAAGCCTTCTTAGCGATTTTGTTTGTTGTCCTAAAACAGAAAGAAAAATGGCATTAATATTTCCAAATTTGTAATGAAAGCTTTTAGAAAATGAACTACTTTTTAGCCTTTAAAATTTGGAAAGAAAAGCTTTCTAAAATATAAACCTGTCCTATGCTATATCCAATCTTTAGATGAAAACTTGGGAGTGAAAAGTAGATCTAGTCTAATTTTTG
>ML781494.1:7316-23285 GCA_009831015.1 Picea engelmannii
TCATGTTCATGCGTTCAGCAACTCCATTCTGCTGAGGAGTATAGGCAGTGGTTTTATGCCTATCGATCCCAAATTCCTTGCAATAATTCTCAAACTCCATTGACGTAAATTCACCACCATTATTTTTTGTTAAATATTTAATGGATCTACCAGTGCTCTTTTCCACTAAAGCTCTAAACTGCTTGAAAACTGTAAATACATCAGCCTTACTCTTTAACATATAGATCCACACCTTCCTAGAGAAATCATATATAAAAGTTACAAAATATGATGATCCTCCATATGAAATAGTAGGGGATGGTCCCCAAACATCAAAATGGATATAGTCTAGGATTCCTTCACTGGTGTGTCTTCCGATTTTAAATCTCTGCCTATTCTGTTTTCCATAAACACAGTGCTTACAGAAATCTAACTTTGAAGACTTTAGGCTAGGAAGTAACTTGCGATCAGTTAATACCTTTAATCCTTGTTTGCTCATATGACCCACCCTTTGATGCCACAGTAGAACAGAATCACTGTCGTTCTCAGATACCACTGTCACATGATCTGATTCAGTCCTCCCTTCTAACAGAAACAGGTTACCAATGTTCTTTTCTTTCATAGCCAGTAGAATTCCTTTGTAGACCTTCATAACTCCACCTTGAACAATAGTCTTATAACCTCCTCTTTCTAAGACTCCCAAAGAGATTAGGTTCTTCCTAAGATCAGGTACATGTCTTACATCAATTAGTATTTTAACAGTTTCATCAAACATTTTAATTCGTATGCTACCAATTCCAACAACTTTAGATGAAATATCATTACCCATGTAAACTACTCCATCATCTATAGACTGGTAAGTAATAAACCAGTGTCTATGAAGACACATGTGGTTTGAAGCACTAGAATCTAATAGCCATTGTTGATCATGACGTGAACCAATACTAATTGATAAAACTTCATCAACTATACCTAAACCTGTTTCGGTTGCATTTGCTTCCTTCGTCTCCTTTTGGGGGTTTTCTTTGGAGGTTTGTTGTCGCTTCCAACAATCCTTCTTCAGGTGTCCATATTTTCCACAAAAACAGCACTTGAGCTTGCTCTTTCTGCCCTTCGACTTTGACCGAGAGAAATCCCTCTGACCCTGTCCTCTTTCTTTTGGTCTGCCTCTGATCACCAATGCCTCAGATGCAAAGGTTTCTAGATTGGATTTCTTCCTTGTTTCCTCAAACAGTAAAGCTCCAACAGTATCATCAAACTCAATACTTTCTGTCGAACTGAAACTAATAGAAGTAACGAAATGATCCCATGACACGGGCAAATAACACAATAATGTAATTGCCTTATCTTCGGATTCAAATTTCACTCCCATGCTATCTAATTGGACTAGAAGAGTATTGAATGTATTCAGATGATCAACTATTTTTGTACCTTCCTTCATGCGCAAACTGTACAATTGTCTTTTCAGGAAGATACTGTTTGTCAATGATTTTGTCATGTACAGGCAGCTTTGACCATAGACCGGCTGTTGTCTTCTCCGTAACAATGTTGAATAGTACATCGTCGGCCAAACACAGGCGTATGGCACTCAGTGCTCTCGCATCCATCTCATCCCAGTCTTCGTCTATTATGGATGCAAGCTGCTTTGTTTTTCCCAAAAGCACCTTCACCACACCTTGTTGCACAAGAAGATCATACATCTTAATATTCCAAATCTCAAAATTGTTCTTACCATTAAACTTTTCAATTTCAAATTTAGCACTCTGCATCTTTTTCATTAGAAGAAACATACACCACTGTTTGTAATATCCAAGGCCCTTTCAATAAAGTATGTGGAGGAATAATCCTTACAAGATTCAATAAAATAAAAAACTTTTACTAACCTCTCCTCTTCTTTAAAAGATTCACCTTTTAAATTTACTTTATACTTTTTACTACATAAAAGAACCTTAAAATATATATATATATATTTATCCAGCCACGTGAATCCACTTTTGGGATATTTAAAAAATAAATTCACTTTTTAATGGCTCCACAATATTTAATTCCAAAGTACCGTTTAATTTAATGCCACCATACCTTTAAATTCTTGCAAAAAACATGTGAATTTTCCTTTTGGAGATGGGACGAGTATTTCCTTTTGGGAGAACCCAACGCTCCCTATGCCAATACAGGCTAGCGCCGAAGTTCCAAAATTTAAACAATCATAAGTCTGTCGAAAATAGTGCTCCCTTCATATGTATAGCCCAGCGCTGAAAATGAAAACAGCGCTCCCAGTTATGCTAAACTAGCATCACTTTGACTCAGAAAAAATATCTGAGAATTCATATAACCTCAACATGCGGTCTTATTTCCTTGCGTCCTCCTCACGTTCTGATACCACTTGTTTTAATTTGCCAATGCAGAAACACAAATTAACATAAGACCATCAATAAGAAACTGATTATTAAATGTAATCTCATCCATATTCTAACTTGGTCGTATTGGTTACAACCAACGTTGGATTATAGGATCTGAAACCCTAGTCATGGATGTAACAAGAGTATCAAAGAGGAGTTTATTCTTATCCCAAGTCCAAAGATGAGCTGATTTACAATTGTTTTCAAGCCCATAATAAGCTTTCCATCCCCCAATAATAATTTTCTCAATGCTATAATTCCAATTGAGCTTGTGGTGAATATCAATTCCAAGATATTTCAAGATATTTGTATGAAGTCACTTTCTCCAAGTTGGTGTTGTCATATACAAAGGTATCATAAGGGATCTTATTGGATCTTATTGGATCTTTGTTGTCATATTCATATTGGAGCAGAAATCCTTAAGAATTCTTAGTCGGTTTTCAAAATCATGGGAACTCCTTACCATGAGAATGATATATCCACATAAAAAAAATGATAATATATTATAGTTACTTTAGATTGATTATGATTTGATTATGATTATTTATGGTTTACTTTAATTATATATAATTTATATAACATCAATTATTTTATCCTCTAATATTTTAGATTATTCAATTATCTCAACCTCAATTTATTTAAACATATAAACGAGGCCAAATCCCTAAAATATCTGTACGGTAAAGTCCAGAAATTCATAGATGCTATTTTACCTACTTCTACAATAAAAAACTGAAGCCAGCCCAAATTCATGTGAGCTACCTTTATCCAGAGATGCTACCATTACTACTTCTACACTGAAACCAGGCCAAATTCATAAGTGAGCTACCTTTTATCCATTTATATTTAAAAATGAGCGCAATCAAAGTAATCATCCATAGAGCACTTCCAGAATTCATTAATATCGATAGAGCACTCCCTGAATTCATTAATATCTAAGTCACACACATCTTAACAAATTTATCCATTTATAGTAAACATATAGTTGAGTTTGCGGATATTCGTGGTATAAGCTGGTCAAACCTTTTTAGTCCTCATTTGTGCGGCGACAAACATTCGTCTCGAGATTCATGGGCCGGTAGATCGGCCTGGTTATCCGATATCAAATGCTGAAGCATCTCATAGAGGTCGTCCACGACGAAATAGTTAATATCAGACACCTGTGGCAGAGTAGAAATATGTATGTTTAGATTCTAGTAGGGCAGACACGGAATTATTGTGTTGCCACGAGTATAGCAAAATACCTTGTTATGTACGGTATGAAACACTTTGTTATTAATCGAAGAAGACGTAGCATTCACAACTTCAAGTCCGCAATCTTCCAGCGCCAGTAGAAGATTGGAGTAGACAATCTGATCTTCGAACGCGTTAAGGGAGATCTTAACACCGGAATGGTCGGAATTTATTTTCACCGTAGGTAATTCCCTATCTGATCCTTGGAGACGCGGATGTTTACTGCAAAATTTCTCGTTAGATGAGAATTCCACACTCACTGAGGAAACTTGTTCTTTTCTATCTAATTTGGCCTTCATTCTATCTCTTTCTCTTGAAAGATTTTCGATTTTTTGTTGTAGATGACCAATGTAATTAACAGCTCCAAGCACTTGGTCTGACTCTGCACGTTTTCCCTGAGCAACAAGATATGGAGCTGCCCCTTCATAAAATTGAAAACAAAACAGAAAACGGAAAAAACCCTAACGAATACTTTTGCTGCATATTCTACGGAAAACCCTAGATATCCAGCGGAAAAACATACCCGAAGATTTTCTTCTGGAATTAATGATCTCAGCCTCGAAATTAGCGTTTTCATGTCCTTCCGCCTCTGTCTTTCGATCAATTTGTTGTTGCATCTTTTCTTAGTCTGGGCAGTGCGTGTTAAGCTATACCAAGAACGATGAGGAATTGGAAGACTGGAATTGCAGGTTGTTCCCATTAAAGAAGGATGATTTAAAAGATCGTGATGGTCGATTGGGGTTCCAGAGTTGCAGCTGTTGACCAAATTGGATCTTTGGGCATGATGGGTACTATAACTTGGGAGATCTTCAAGAGGTTGCGTTGATAGAAATGGATTGGAACCCGATACACTGTCTGGATCGACAAACATGTTTATGCCATTGTTAGAAGACAGGAATATTGAATGAAACCCAGAAGGAATACTCATATTTAACGGTAAATAGCGGATGAATGTTGCAATTTACAAAGCGTTGGAGAACTTTCACAGCTAGTGAATCTTTGCCAGCGATTTACAGAAAGAGTGGTTCCGTGATCTTTGTGCAACGAGATTAGGGTTTGATCGCTTCAATCTTCGAATTTAAAAACAAGATCTCGAATCCTGATAAACAATTTGAGGATCATAAAGAACACCCTGGAACCTCTGTCGGACTGATCCTTCGCCGAAATGCCTGTCGACTATCGAATAGGAAATGTTCCTGCCTTTTAACTTTATCTAAATTAAAGAGAACTCATCGGATTCCCCAAATATTAATATTATAAGCAACATGAAACTCATTCCGGGGACAAACATTGAATCAGATTGTGATGTTTTTCTCATTGAATCAGCTTGTGATGTTTTTCTTGTTTAAGTAGCGGGCACGTGTCTACCCAATCCATCGTGCTAAGAGAATATAAATATAAATATAAGTTGGATTATGTACAGGCCAAGGTAGCTGTAGGATGCTCTCCGGGTAAGAGAGTGCTAAGCAACCGGTGAGTTTGAGCTCATTTCCGGTGCTTGGATAAGGTTGTGCCACGCCTGTTCGAAATAAGCGCAACATTCCTTACATACTATATCCAAATATAATAATAAGCGCAAGCTCCCAAAAATACTGTATCGAGCTATAATATTATTGTATTTGTACGCATATCATTATCTCCGTACCGTTTCTTCACTCACTAGAATGCGATATCTTGAAGTCGTACCAAAAGATTCATTTATCAAGATTAAAAACGCGTCGCTAATCGGACCATGCATGAGTTTTACACATAGCTTGAAACTTGAAAATATGTGGGTGTGGGTTATTTGTTACGATTTTTATTTGTCTTGATTGTGTTTAGTTTGGATGATTCGGAGAAATGATTTTTTTTATTTTTTTTATATTTGGTTTCAATTTTCACAAATGATATGTTGAGCTCATAATGAAAATTTTGTTGTTGGTCCGGTTTTCGTCAAACTTTGTTACCTAGAAAAAAAAACTCAACACTCTTCTTCGACTTATCAAGTTTCTTATGTCCACGATGATGGGTGGATGGGTGGAGTGTCCACTCGAAACATTTCAAAACTTCACACATAGTTTGCATCCAAAAAATTCCCTAGCATTATGACTAATTGTGGAAACTTGCATACTCAAATACTTAGCCTCTATGGAGAGGATTGTCTCAAAGAGACTCGGATATTTGAAAAGATAAGAATAAAAATGACTACATGAGTTGTTGATTTTACCTTCTTGAAGAGATGTCATGACTCTGAGGTTCTCCCTTCTTTCATGCGCCTCCACTAGCATAATCGAAGACCAGATCTCAAGTTATGCTCATTCTTAATTTTCTAATGGCAACAACTTATTTTACCCTAAAAGTTTTCCATTATTAAATACCTAATCTTAACGACTATTTCTCATTATTTGTTACTAATTGTTACCTTCTCTCTTCCCGCTAACAGTTACTTACCAATCCCTTCCTATAATTACAAAATCAACATTATTTTCTGACTTATCAAGCTTCTTATATTTGTGATGATGGGTGGACTATCCACTCGAAATGTTCGACGTTTCAAAACTTCACACACACTTTGCGTCCAGAAATTTCCCTCGCACTATGTCCCATTATGACTAACTCTGGAAACCTACACACTGAAATTCTTAACCTCTATAGAGAGCATTGTCTCAAAGAGAACCAGATATTTGAAAATACGAGAATAAAAATGGCGAGAGGAGTTGTTGATCTTCACTCCAACATTCACCCTTCTTTCACATACCAACATAATCAAAGACCTAATCTCAATCTCATTTTGACTAGTTATGTTAATTCTTAATTTTCTAATCGCAACTACTTACATTACCCTAAAATTTTACCATTATTAAATACCTAAGATTAACGACTATTTCTCATTATTTATTACCAACATTTACCTTCTCTCGTCCCACTAATGGTTACTTACCAATCCCCTCCTATAATTACAAACTCAACATTCTTTTCTGACTTCTCAAGCTTCTTATGTCCTTGATGATGGGTGGAGCGTTGAATCAAAATGTTGGACGCTTCGAAACTTCACACACATTTTGCATTAAGAAAACTTCCTAGCATTATGACTAGTTGTGGAAACTTCCATACACAAGTACTTGGCCTCTATGGAGAGGACTATCTCAAAGAGACCAGGATATTCGAAAAGCTGAGAATAAAAATGGTGAGAAGAGTTGTTGATCCTACCTTCTTGATGAGATGTCATGACTCCGATGTTCTCCCTTCTTTCATGGACTTCCACTAGCATAATTGAAGACCTTATCTCAATCACATTCTAACTAGCTATGCTCATTCTTAATTTTTCAATCACAACGATTTATTTTACCCTACAATTTTATCATTATTAAATACCTAATCTTAACGACTATTTATCATTATTTATTACTAATCGTTACCTTCTATCTGCCTACTAACGATTAATTACCAATACCCTCCTATAATTACAAACTCGCACTCTTTTCTTACTTATCAAGGTTCTTATATCCATGATGATGGGTAGAGAGTCCACTCGAAACATTGTACATTTCAAAACTTCACACACAATTTGCATCCAAAAAATTCCCCAACATTAATTAATTGTGGAAACCTACATACTAAAATTCTTAGCGTCTATGGATAGGATTTTCTCAAAGAGACCCGAATATTCGAAAAGGTGAGAATAAAAATGGTGAGAAGAGTTGTTGTTCTTACCTTCTTGAAGATATGTTGTGACTTTGGCATTCACCCTTCTTTCACGTGCTCCCACCAACATAATCGAAGACCTATTATCAATGGCATTCTAACCAGCTATGCTCATTCTTAATTTTCTAATCACGACGACTTATTTTACCCTAAAATTTTAGTATTAAATACCTAATCTTAATGGCTATTTCTCATTATTTATTACTAACCATTACCTTCTTTCTTCCCACTAATGGTTGCTTACCAATCCCCTCCTATAATTACAAACTCGACACTATTTTTCGACTCATCAAGCTTATTATGTCCCTAATGATGGGTGGAGTGTCCACTCGAAACATTGGATGTTTCAAAACTTCACACACAATTTGCTTCTAGAAAATTCCCTAGCATTATGACTAACTATGGAAACCTGCATACCCAAATTCTTAGCCTCTATGGAGAGGATTGTCTCAAAGAGACCCGGATATTCAAAAAGTTGAGGATAAAAATGGCAAGAAGAGTTTTTGATCTTACCTTCTTGAAGAGTTGTTGTGACTCAGACGTTCACCCTTATTTCATGTGCTTGCACCACCATAATCAAGGTCGTGATCTTAGTCACATTTTGACTAATTATGCTCATTCTTAATTTTCCCATTATTAAATACCTAATCTTAATGACTATTTCTCATTATTTATTACTAATCATTACCTTCTCTCTTCCCACTAATGGTTACTTACTAATTATGTCCTATAATTAAAAACTCAACACTCTTTTCCGACTTATCAAGCTTCTTATGTCCCTGATGATGGGTGGATTGTCCACTACAAACCTTAAATGTTTGAAAACTTCACACACAATTTGCATCCAAAAACTTCTCTATCATTATGACTAACTGTAGAAACTTGCATACTCAAATACTTAGTCTCTATGGAGAGGATTGTCTCGAAGAGACCCATATATTCGAAAAGCTGAGAATACAAATGGTGAGAAGAGTTTGTGATCTTACCTTCTTGAGGAGATGTCATGACTTTGGTGTTCTCCCTTCTTTCATGTGTTTCCACGAGCATAATCAAAGACCTCATCTCAATCGCATTCTGACCAATTATGCTCATTCTTAATTTTCTAATCGCAACGACTTATTTTACCCTAAAAATTTACCATTATTAAATTCTTAATCTTAACGACTATTTCTCATTCTTTGTTACTAATTATTACATTCTCTCTTCCCGCTAATGGTTACTTACCAACCCCCTCCTATAATCACAATATCAACACTCTTTTCTGAATTATCAAGCTTCTTATGTCCATGATGATGGGTGGAATGTTCACTCGAAACGTTGGACGTTTCAAAACTTCACACACAGTTTGCATCGAGAAAATTCCCTCACATAATGACTAACTATGGAAACCTACATACTTAAATACTTAGCCTCTATGGAGAGCATTGTCTCAAAGAGACCTGGATATTTGAAAATATGAGAATAAAAATGGCGAGAAGAGCTGTTGATATTACCTTCTTGAAGAGATGTTCTGACTCTGACGTTCTCCCTTCTTTCACGTGCTTGCACCTGCATAATAGAAGATCTGATCTCAATCGCATTATGACCAATTATGCTCATTCTTAATTTTCTAATCGCAATGACTTATTTTACCCTAAAAAATTACCTTTATTAAATACCTGATATTAACAACTATCTCTCATTATTTGTTACTAACTATTACCTTCTCTCTCCCCGCTAACGATTAACGTCCTATAATTAAAAACTCAACATTTTTTTCTGACTTATCAAGCTTCTTATGCCCTTGATGATGGGTGGAGTTTCCACTCGAAATTTTGAAGGTTTCAAAACTTCACACACAGTTTGCATCAAGAAAATTACCTAGCATTATGACTAATTGTGGAAACCTACATACTCAAATACTTAGCCTCTATGGAGAGGACTATCTCAAAGAGACTCAGATATTTGAAAATATGAGAATAAAAATGACGAGAAGAGTTGTTAATATTACTTCTTGAAGAGATGTTGTGACTCTGATGTTCTCTCTTCTTTCATGCACTTCAACCAACATAATCGAAGATGTGATATCAATCGCATGCTAACCAATTATGCCCATTCTTAATTTTCTAATCACAACATTTTACCCTAAAACTTTTCCATTATTAAATACCTAATATTGATGACTATTTCTCATTATTTATTACTAACTATTACCTTCTCTCTCTTCCCACTAAGAGTTACTTACCAATCTCCTCCTATAATTACAAACTCAACATTCTTTTCCAACTTATCAAGCTTCTTCTGTCCCCTGATAATGGGTGAAATGTCCACTCGAAACGTTGGATATTTCAAAACTTCACACACAATTTGCATCTAGAAAATTCCTTAGAATTATGACTAACTGTAAAAACGTACATACTAAAAAACAATAATTTATAAAACAAAGTTATCGAAAGAAGAATACCATTTTTTTCCCAATCCTAAAATAAGTCTCATTTTTAAGTGTTTATTTTAAATATTCCTTATATTAAGGATAAATAAAATACAACAATGTGTAAACAATTAAACACTGTAATTATTTAAAGGTTAATAAAAAGGTTGTTAGGTTATATTTTATTTTTAAATAACATATGAAAAAACCACCTGAAACATCTGCATAATAAAAAGTGATATATTGAGTCAAGATCACTTACAAGAGTTGCCACCAAATAGATTTTTTGGGGAAAAAAATCCCAAAACAACTTTATAGAATTCGAACATCAACATTCATAAGTAATATAATAATTCCAAAATAAGTACATTCATAAGTAATATAATGATTCCAAAATAAGTGGTGAGAATATTTGCAGAAGCTCATATGTAGAAAACTTTAAAGGACACAAAATAAGGAGTTAATTGACTTACTTAGTTTCTTCGTGTAGAATTTTTATTAATTTATTCAACTTTTGCGGCATAAAATTGTGATTATTGAGATACAAATATAAGTTAATTCACTTATTTAGTATTTTTCTCTAAAACTTTTATTAATTTACTTAATATGTTTTTATAGATAATTGTGATTCTTGAGATCTAAATGCATTTATCATATTGTTGAAATGGACACTTGACACAAAGAGGAGGGGTGAATCAGTGTTACAAAACTTTGGACAATTTTCCACTTTTCATAAATTAATTGAACAATATATATTTATTTCAGTTTCTCAACCAATATATAAAAGAATAAATATTTTGTTTATTTATTTAACTTGAATGAATAGATAAGATCAATATTTGAATATTTTCATCTTCAAACAATTATGAGAGACCAAGCTCTCTGTTACAAGACCCAACTTGTAGTTCTCAGATCCAACAAGGAAATGAGGAATCCAACCCTCATAACAAGTCCCAACTTGTTGATCTCAGATCCAACTGAGATGTGAGGAATCCAATCCGCATACAAGACCCAACTTGTAAACAGGCACCAACCTGATAGAATAAACCTTCATTCAATCTATTATATATAAATATATATACTTCAACAAATTCAACTACACTTCTTCTCACCATTCTTCCTTGTTTATATATTCTTCCAATTGGTGTGAATTTGAAGAATTGTGTCTTTTGATATTTGAACCATTGTACCTTTTCATTTAAATAATATTAAACTTTAATTAATATCATTTTTCCTTTTTATTTTTTATTCATAATGTTTTCATGATTTAACTCTCTTTTAATCATGACTATGTATCGACTCATTTGTCCTCATGAGTTGATCACATATGGATTGACTCATCATATTATTCGCATGCTTTTGTTGTGTCCTCAATTCGTCAACATATCACATTCGATCTTTCACCTATTCTCCGTATTATTATGGTGTTAATTCTCTGTTGAAATATAGAAATGAAATCTGTATGAGGCGCTTTCTTCAAACCATTTTCATATGACCATAGGCACAAAACGATGGGTTATTAATTTAAGTGTTGCCTCTTCTTTCTCCCTTTTCCTTTTAGCTCAAATATGTCTAGTGTTGGAACCCTGTTCTTCGGTACTTCATCCTTCGGGTCTTCAGCCCTTTGCAACCTTTCAAATCTCCTGAATAAGATTTCACTGAAATAGATCAGATGATCAATATTCGTTCTTTCGTTAGTTAGATGATCCTGTCTTGTCCAGAGGTTTTGAACAAATCGATGACCATGACTTAATCTACAGGTGAGTGAATGGTTCTCATTTACTTCAAGAATTCAGAACTTCGGGACTCCAAGCATTTGCTGGTGGAAAAAATCTCAAAGTACATATTCCCGGAGTGACGTAGCTGTAGACCTCACTTGTTGACATGGAACTGACCAAGTGGATTCCATGTGTCACATAGATTCGTGACTTACACATACCTGAAATGCTAATAGCACCTTGACACTTGTCATCATTTGATTGTGCCATGTTTTCTTACTGACATGGTATGTTGACGTGGATCTCCTGATGTGGCACAGGTCCTCTTTATGACATACTTTGTCCTTCCACTCAACTTGATCCAATGGTTGAGAATTCTCTCGGAGAAGATAAACGATTAGGGATGATTGTGGGGTCCTCAACTAGCGAAGTTTAAAACTATTGTCGAGTTTCGCAATGGAAACTACTCATTTGGTAGTGAAATTGATGCCAACCATAGATCTATTGGTGGGTGACGATCGACAGTCGGTGTGGATTGAATAACCGTAACTTGTGCGTGGTTTATCCCATCGCCCAAACTCTGCAATTGAAGTTGGGCAATTGTTGGTGGATCAACCATAGTTGTCGATCTTTGAATCGATGAGATATGACGGTCTAGACTAATTACGGGATTGGAAATAACGCATTGTTTAATTCTCCCTTTGTGCTCCACAATCGATCCTTCCCTCGATCTCACACTTGTGTATTGAATGATCATGACTTGATCTGATCATTGACCTGTCCTCCAATGGTCCTTCTCTTGTAATCTGACGGTCTAGACTAATTGCAGGATTGAAATTAAAGCGTTGTTTAATTCTTCCTTCGCACTCCACAATCAATCCCCTCCCTTGATCTAGCGCTTTTGTATCCAACAGTCCTAGTTTGTCCCGTGATCTACATCAACGGAAATGATTATTTCCCTTCTTTATGCAGCTTTCCTCTATGATCCAACGGTCAAGTTTGCATCCAAATTATGGATGAATGGCTCTTGTTGCTTGATCATTTATAAAGGTTTCTCATGTTCAGTAAGATTTTCTCCTGTGGGATTTCTGCAGCGCTATCTCTCTTGAGAATTGATCATAGGATCATTTTTTATCCTATCGTGATCAACAATAATCATGAATTGCTTCAGCCTTAAGATAATTTTCTTTTTCCGATCTTTAGTATACTTTTCCTCCTGAGATTAACCTTGTTTCTCTGTTGCATTCTCTTTCCATCACTGACCCTTCATTACATATGGATAGACCTTATTGGCCATCCTGACACTAATGCCAATTGTATAACTGTTCATGATTGATTCATGTTTCCATCATAACAATGTATCATCACTGTTGACATCAATGACAACATATTAATTGCAATATGTCCAACAATATCCCCCTTTGTCATTGAGGGAAACACACTAACTTCATACACTTTTCTCCTCTAAATTTACTCTCCCCCTTTGACATCAATGGAAAAGGGTTGCTCCCCTTATGATCAACCTCTGCCTGTCTACATGTTGTTGACCAGAATATGAACTTGGGTAACTCCTCCTATCAATATGTTGTCTTTGCCTCTGACTACTCTGCCCCTTTTTTTCTGAAAGGGTATCTCTTCCTGACAAGATCTCTTCCCCTATCAATTTACTAATTGTTTATCTCAGTCCATAGGTATATTTGTGTTCAAATAAGTAGTCTTCTTGATACCAACTTGTAGTGATACCCATTTGTAGTGATCAAGTATTTCAAAACTTAATATAATTACTTTATTATTTAATAACCAAAATACTCCTCCTGGTTTTTTATTGACTTTCCTTTGTCAAATAGAACAAGAGTATGAATCTTACTGATCTTTTTGATCTGCTTCTTATTTTTCTTTGATATTTCACAGGAATATCAATTGAGAAATGATACCAATTGATTTAAATATCAATTTTGTTATCAATTGATCTTTGTTGAATGATACTCCTTGAACTTCTCTACTACCTTTATTTTTTCTCTTCTCGTATTCTACAACTAACCCTACCGATGATTTTTCTTTTGATCACTAATCTATAAATAATCAAGATTTTCCATATGTTAAATTTTTAAAAACTCTTGGCATAATCCTTTGATTTTGTAGAAACCAATTTAAACTTCTTTTTGTATTTTCTTTCTTTGGCTAACAAATTATGACATCATCATAATTTGATATTGTGACATATTCTTCTATAGGAACTTCCTTTTCTTGGGATTGATTTATTTCATATTGAATTTCACATTCTTTATTAGGAACTTCACCCATCATATTTTTATTATTAATTTTCTCATTTTCAGGTGTAATATCATCTTTCTTGCTTTCTCCTTCAGATTTTCTTCTCCATATATTTCTATGACATATTCTTCTTTTTGGATCTTCTCTTTCTAATTGTGTTTTTGGAGATTTGTAATCTCCTTTCTTCTTCCAACTTTTATTACGTTTTCTCACTGACTTGAATGACTTATTTAAGGATTGACTTTTTGAACTCCTACAGTTTTTGGATTTGTGCCCAAACCTATCATAGTTGTAACATCTCATTGTATGAGAAAATTTTGTTGTGTTCCCAACAAAATTGCATCTCCAACATCTAATTGAGTTTTTGGATTTTCTTGTATATCATTTCTCTAGTTTCTTGCAGTCCATTGCTTTATGACCAAATCTATGATAGAAAAAGAAATAACCATTGAAGGTGTTTCCATTCTTGATTTTATTTTGGCTTGCGAGATCTGTCATTTGATTTTCTTGTTCATTTTTACTTCTATATCTTTCTTCCTTAACAAAGTTCATGACTTGTAATTGCTTTGTAATTGCACCTTTTCCTTTTGAGAAGGATGATCCTTTCTCATGTTTGTAAATGGTGCTCCATTTTCCATTGTCTTCTTTATTATTGTATCAAATATTAGTTTTGTCATCAGCTAATATTTGGCTCTTCCAAATCTTATCTAGGATAGTTGAGCTATTCTGGAAATTGACAATCTTATTTGTCTTTTCATTCATATTTTTGAGATTGGCTATTTCTAAATTCAACATATTACATAATTCTTACGTTTTAGTCAACTAAATCTTCAAGGCTTCTTCCACTTACTTAGCATGTTCAAGTTGAGTATTTAGACTGATGATTATTTCTTCTGTCTCATTCAAGAATTCTTTGCATTTAATAGTTTTGTCATATGTATTCAATTATTCCATATATTTTGTTAGATCAAAAGATTTAGTTTTCAATATTTTGATTTCTTCCTCATATTCTAGCTGAATCATTTTGAGGTTGGTGACTTCTAACTCAAAAATTTGGCATGATTCTTCCTTTTTAGTTATTTGAATCTTCTAGGCTTCTTCCTTTTTCTTAGCTTCTTCAATTTGAGTCATTAGATCTGCATTAGTACTTTCATTTATCTTTTTGAAGTTGATTTTCTCCAATTCCAACACGTGGTAAGAATTTTCTTTCCTTGTTAACTGGATCTTTAGGTCTTATTCACTTTATTTAATTTCCTCAAGTTGAGTGTTTAGACTGTTAACTAATTCTTCTGATTCTTTTAGTACTTATTTTCTTTTACTGTCAGGTGTATTTAATTCTTCCATCTCTTCTGTTAGATTAATAACTTTGGTTGTCAATCTTTTGATCTCTTCTTCTTTGTTTTCTAACTGAATATTTTTCTCATGCTCTTCATGGTTAGATTGATCTATTTGTTGAATTTTCTCCATCTCTTCAAAAGTTCACATAGTTGTATATTCAAGATGGTCAAGAACATTCACAGGAACTTTAATATGCATATAATTTATTGGTTCCATACAAATCTCATCTATTGCAACTGTAACATTAGTCTTAAGATTATGTAATTTATCTTTAGTGATTACTAAGGTATGTCTCAATTCCTTGATGAGGTTGTCTTATTCATTTATGATTGAGGATTGAATTAAATCCTTCATTTCATCCTGATTAGAAGTGTCTTTCAATGTATTATGTTCTTCAATCTGATTGCAATTTTCCTTTTCTTTATCTTGTTCCTTATCTTGATAAGAATTCTCTTCTTCTGAGTTTTGTTCTTTATTTTGACAGGAATCCTCTTTATCTGAGTCTTGTTCCTCACTTTGATAGGATTTATCTTCTTCTTGTGTTTCATTCTGATAACTATTTTCTACTTGGAGCCATAATTCTTTAGTAGATTTGTAGTGCCTCATCTTTTCTTTGACTTGGTATGATAATCCATCCTGGATTTCTTTTAAGGCTAATGAAGTGTTTCTCCTTGCATCCTTTGCAGTTTTGGTTTTTCTCTTTGAAGTAGTTAAGTGCCAGAGATTGATTATTACCGAATCCCACACCCCATATCCTCTTGAATTCAGATATATTTTCATATTTTCTCTCCATGATGAATAATCTGTTCCATCAAATAAGGGAGCTTCATTTGTGGAGATAACAATTTTTCCACCCATTTCTTATGAATATACCTTTAGTGTTTAAATTGTGCTAGAGGCACCTTCTTTGATACCAATTGTTGAAATCGACACT
>ML781494.1:23335-52445 GCA_009831015.1 Picea engelmannii
AGCTTGTTGATCTCAGATCCAACTGAGATGTGAGGAATCCAATCCTCATACAAGACCCAACTTGTAAACAGGAACCAACCTGATAGAATGAACCTTCGTTCAATCCATTATATATAAATATATATGCTTCAACAAATTCAACTACACTTCTTCTCACCATTCTTCCTTGTTTATATAGTCTTCCAACTGGTGTGAATTTGAAGAATTGTGTCTTTTGATATTTGAACCATTGTACCTTTTCATTTAAATAATATTAAACTTTAATTAATATAATTTTTCATTTTTATTCTTTATTCATAATGTTTTCATTATTTAACTCTCTTTTTCTTTTTCTTTTTGTATATAGGGGAATAGGTAACGGTGGCAGTATCTGACTCGCTTGACACGAGGTCGAATCTTGTTGACTGCCTTATAACCCCTATGGAGAACCACACCGCCCACAAGAATTGCCTCCAGATAAGACAAGGTTTGAACTTGTGACCTGCTTAGTAGCACGAACACCTTAAAAACACGTCCGCTGGCCACTAGACCACACCCCTGCGGGCTATGATTGAACTCTCTTTTAATCATGACTATGTATTGGTTCATTTGTCCTGATGAGTTGATCACATATGGATTAACTCATCATATAGTTCTCATGCTTCTATTGCGTCCACAATTCATCAACATATCACATTCTATCTTTCACCTATTCTATGTATTATTATGGTGTTAATTCTCTGTTGAATTACATAGATGAAATCTATATGAGGCGCTTCCTTCAAACCATTTTCATATGACCATAGGTGTAGAACCACAAGATTCTTAATTTATGTGTTTCCTCTTCTTTCTCCATTTTCCTTTTAGCTCCCATATGTCCAGTGTTGGGACTATGTTCTTAGGTACTTCGTCCTTCAGGTCTTCGGCCCTTTGCAACCTTTCAAATCTCTCGAATCATATTTTTTCGAAACAGATCAGATGGTCAATATTCCTTCTTTCGTTAGTTGGACAATCCTGGCTCTTCCAAAGGTTTTGAGCAAATCGATGACCATGAATTAATCTATAGGTAAGTGAACGATTCTCGTTTACTTCGAGAATTTGGAACTTCGGGACTCCAGGCATTTGTTGGTGGCGAAACTACTGAAGTACATATTCTTGGAGTGACGTAGTTGTGGACGTTACTTGTTGATATGGAACTGACCGAGTGGTTGCCACGTGTCACATAGATTATGACTTACGCATACCTGAAATGCTAAGATCACCTTGAAACTTTTCATCATTTGATTGTGCAATGTGTCCTTGCTGACATGGTCTGTTGACATGGATCTCCTGATGTGGCACATGTCCTCCTTTATGACTTACTCTGTCCTTCCACTCAAGTTGATCCAATGGTTGAGAATTCTCTCGGAGCAGATCAACGATTACGGATGATTGCGGGCTCCTCAACTAGTAGGACGTTTAAAACTATCGTCGAGTTTCGTAATAAAAACTGCTCATTTGGTAGTGAAATTGATGTGAACCACAGATCTATTGGCGGGTGACCATCGATGATCGGTGTGGATTGTAGAACCATAACTTGCACTTGGTTTATCCTGTCTCCCAAACTCCGCAATTGAAGTTGTGTGATTGTTGGTGGATCAACCATAGTCGTCGATCTTCGAATCGATGAGATCTGACGGTCTAAACTAATTGCGAGATTGGAAATAACGCATTGTTTAATTCTCCCTTCTCGCTTCATAATCAATCCTTTCCCTTGATCCGGTGCTTGCGTATCCAACAGTCATGACTTGATCTGATCGTTGACCAATCCTCCAACGATCTTTCTCTTGTAATATGACGGTCTAGACTAATTGTGGGATTGGAATTAATGCATTATTTAATTCTTCCTTCACACTCTACAATCAATCCATTCCCTTGATCTAGTGCTTGTGTATCCAACGATCTTGGTTTGTCTCATGATCTACATCAATGGACAGGATTATTTTCCTTCTTTACTCAGGCTTCCTCTATGATCCAACAGTCAAGTTTCCATCTGAATTCTAGATGAATGGCTCTCATTGATTGATCTTTTATAAAGGTTCCCCTGTTTAGTAAGATTTTCTCCTGTGGGATTTCTGTAGCTCTATCTCTCATGATATTTGATCATAGGATAATTTTGTATCCTATCGTGATCAACAATAATCACAAATTGCTTCAGCCTTAAGGTAATTTTATTTGGCCGATCTTTAGTATAATTTTCTTCCTGAGATTAACCTTGTTTCTCTGTTGCATTCTCTTTCCATCATTGACCCTTCATTACACATGGACAGGCCTTATTGGCCATCCTGACACTAATGCCAACTATATAATTGTTCATGACTGATTAATTTTTCTATCATAACAACTTATCATGATTGTTGACATCAATGACAACATATTAATGACAATATGTTCAACAATTTTCACTTTTAATCTTGGAATGATATTCAATTTCTATCTCTCATCCAATGAAATATCCCATTTTTATTAATTTATTCAACTTTTCTAGCATAAAATTGTGATTCTTGAGATACAAATATAAGTTAATTCATTTAGTTAGTTTCTTTCTCTAAAACTTTTATTAATTTATTCAACTTTTCTTATAAACAATTGTGATTCTTGAGATCTAAGTGCATTTATCATATTTTCACTTTTAATCTTGTAATCATGTTCAATTTATGTCTCATCCATTGAAATATCCCATTGAATATTGTTATACCAAATTTTTCCTCACTCAATGCAACTTGCTTGGATGACCTTTCCATTTCCCTATGCAGACTTGAAGTCCCCTTTTGTACTTCCTGGAGCCAAAAAATCATTTTTTCCACATATACAGACCCTACCAGTTAGACAACATCTGTATACACAGGTTGCACCACTATAGCCCACGTACATCGATTTTAGTGCTCAAAATTAAAAATTGTGTCGAGTTTCCATGTCACGTCATGAGATCCATGATCCTTGACCTTCCATATACTAGAAACGTTCGGAATCGTCCCTTCGGTTCCATTTGAAGGCTATAAATTGAGCCATATCCAAACTATGGAAGAGGAGAGAATTCAACTTTTGAGAGAAAAGATACTTTGGAGAAATTTTCACTTCACATTGAGTCTGCATCCCTTTATCCTTGAAAGTCTAAACACATTATTCATCCCCCAAGCTCTTCCTTATTTCATGGAGAACCTCATTGTATCCTTTATATGAGATTTCCTTTGGTGGAGGATTGAAGTGGTGGAGGCCCACCTGGAAGGGACTTGGTTTCTCAGTTCTAAGACGTGTCGACATAGAAGTTTGTCACTTATACAATTATGTTGATCATTTTTTAATAGAAATACTATTTTCTCATCCAATTGATATGTTGAAAATATTTGAATTATTATTCCATGGGAGTATTTGTTATGAATGTTAATGGATTATGCTATTGTATATGCTAACATTATATATTATCACTATATGCTTGTGTATCTTGGTTTTTGAGGACAAGTTGCAGGTATAAATATTTGAGTTGTTTGCTCAATGGTGGTCTTCATCGAAAGTCCGGACGTGGTAGGCTCTTGATCTTGTCTGATTAGCATTTTCATTTATATACAATACTTGGGATTAGATTTGATTTTTGTAGTCATTCTGTCTATTGTGGTTTAACCCATGCCATAGAGTGATTTTCCTCGTAACATAATTGGAAACCATATTGGGGATTGATCTGTTATTTTGGGGTTTGGAGTGTTTTTCTCCTTGAATTGCTCTCTGTTAGTCTAAGTTTCCTTGTCAGGTGACTTCTCCACAACCTATTTTTACTTTGCATCTAATTTTCTTGGCTTAACCCTTGCCCAGGAAGTGTTTTACTACATATACGTGGGTTTTCCCTTGACAGACGCATACATACGCAAGTTGTCCTTCTATAGGGTGTGTACATACGCGTGTTTTTCTCAAACAATTGTGTACATCAACGTTTTAGGCTTACTAGTTGAGTTTGGTGTTTGTTGGGTGAGTTTTGATGGTTGTTGAGTCTTCTTGGGTCATTGTCCTAACTATTGAGTGCTTTCAAAGTGATAGGTAACCTTATTATTGTTGAATTTTCGGGCCGTTTTCTTTCTTATCATATTTTTCATTGGTTGTCCTTGCATCTTGGTTTGAGTGTTTGCTTCTTGGTATCCTTCTTGGTTAGTCTCTTTTTGCTTGCAGTAGGGTATGTATATCAAGTTTCTATTCAATCCTTGCATTTTCATTTCTTTATATCGAAAATACAAAAAAAATTGCTCATTTTTACATTATGGCATTTTCTCTTTTGGTTATTTAGTATTGATCTTGAGATATGTGGAAATATTGCATCTTATTGAAATTGTAGAGTTGCATTGAAATTTGCATTTTAAAAGCTTACCATCTTTTGAGAATATAATATTAGGACTTAGTACTATGTTCATACTCATTTCTTTGATATGTTGATTCATAATATCCTCAGTTTCATGACCACATCTCTTTAGTAAACAAATCCATTACAAGTAATGTTGATTAATTAAAATTGATTAGAAACGATTTTAATTTTCAGAGTACAGAAACAAGCATAGGATATAGGGCCTGGGAATAGGATTTTGTGATTAAACTTCTCCAAGGATATTAAACTAAACATATGTGTCTGACCAAGGAGTGGTGAAATCCATTGTGAAATTAGTGATGTCAGGATGCTCCGCTCACACCAGAGTTAAGCACGAGGTCGTGCGAAGTTGGTTGCAAAGATATCCCTCTAAAAACTTCTTAGCATCAGAGATATTTCTAGGGATCTATTTGTATTTGGGGATCTTTCTAGTACCTTTACCTCCATGAGAGGCGATGATTTCAATATTTCAAGCTTTGTTAGACTACCCATACAGTGGACTTGACTTATGAATATTCACCTGCGCATTGGTTATATCATGGTGGATTTATCTTCTTGACATAGGTAACCACATAGGTCACTTGTAGGGGTTATTCTGTAGGTACCATAGGTTAGATAAGGGTCGGACAACAAACAAACTTTATGGAGGATTACCTCTCTGGGGGGATCTGACCAACTACGTTGTTAAGCCCACAAGGGCCCTTATAATTGATTCTAATACCTATGATATTTTGAAGGGAGTCTCAGGCCCCTCTTGGGAAAGGCATACCTACTCTAGTGAGGGAGGCCTATTTTCAGCTACTATATCCTATTTGTGTGCATTTGGCCTTTTTGTTTATTTTGCTTTGATATTTGATTGTTAGTTGGCCCTATGATTTGGTTTTATATCTTGAGTCTTGAGTCATCATGGATCCATACCATCTTCCGCGCAGGTCTCACCGTTTGTTGAAGTTACCACCACATCTTGAGCGTTTTCCTTCTGAAAGGCGTAAAGTTACTAAATGTGGTACACTTATCTCCACCTACTGACTCGTGATTATACAATTATGAGTATTGAGTCAAGTCAGAATGATATTGGGAATCCCTTGACATCTATACCTATTGTAGTTAATGGGGTTCCTTTGACTTCTTCAGTCACGACGGTTGTAGTGTCAGAGGTTCCCTTCATCACTCATATCCGGCCTGTGGTTGCTACTCAACCCATAGTAATGAACCCTTTCAGGTCTCTTTTTGATATGCCTAGATATAATTCTCAATCCATACCTTCGGTCTCTAACCCTTTCTCTTTCGGTATGCCAAATATGACATTGCAACTTTCATCCTCGATTCCAACGAATAATTCAAATCCTATTCTTGGACCTGGGGGCATGGCTCCTCCACATACTCCTCTCTTATTTGGTGGAGGTCATATTCCCCAAACAACTCCTACAGTGGGAAGCCGACCTCATTTTCCTCTTGGGTTTAATCCTGGTCTCAATGCTCCTGGATGGAGCACTCAACTAGGACGACAAGTTACTTCCTATGTTTCTTCATTTTCCCCTTCCTCTTCCACGCCAATTCTAAATAACACATTTGTTATGATGAATCCACCTCTATCCTCTAGATTTCCACCTGAGGGGAATCAGTTTCATGCTATGGGAAACCCCCATCCTAGAGCCACTCCATTTAGGGGAAATGTTTATAACCCTAATTATACCATTCCTATAGGTATGGTTCCCACACAACCTCTTATGAATCAGTTTGGAGGAGGATATTACCATACTGGAGAGGGCCATGGTGTATGCTAGAACCCTGGATGGGATGCAATTACTCAACATCAATCCTTCCAAGGAGCATGGGCTCAGATGTCGCAACCCCAGCTCCCTTTTTTGGCCACGCTTAATTTTCCAGATTTGTCGAGATTAATGAATGAGCCGGTGTGTCACGATACATCATAGCCCTCCATCCCTGCCAAGCTTCCTTTGGTCATTCCGAAATTTGAAGGAAATAGTGGCGAGGATCCAAGTGATAATGTTACTACTTTTCATTTTTGGTGCTCATCCAATTTTATTAATGACAATTCTATTTGTTTAAGACTATTTCAATGCACACTCACTGGGGTTGCAACAAAATGGTACATTGAGTTACAAGGGGGAATGTACGAGAATTTTAATCAAATGGTTTTGGTCTTTCTCAACCACTTCTAGTTGTCAGTTCATTATGATGTCGACATAGAAATTGTGTTGTCCCTTCGCCAAGATAAAGCCACAAATATATCAGACCATATCCAAGAGTGGAGTAGACAGAAGAGGTTCATTAAATCCTACATTCCTCCAAAGTTTATATTGGAGTGGTTCCTTAAATCCCTATTTCCTTATATTTCAAAGGATTTTTCTACATCTAGGGTAACATGTGAGGAAGAATATATTTTCAAATATTAGCAAATGGACCTCATATATGCTCAATCTCGGATGTTGTAATAAATTATTCCTGACGCACCGAGGTCAAATTACAACCCTAGACAAAATCCTGGGCCTCATGGCGATGGAATCATAGGCTCTGCAAATGCTAAGTCTACAGAATTGGTGACGAACTAGTTGAAGGAGTTGTCTCTAGGCCAGTTTGTAGAAGGACAAGTTTCATATTCATCCTCCACTCCCACTCAGTCGACGAATGTCCATTTTGTACAGTTGTTGACCAAACCAAATGGTAACCAAAAACCACGCAAGAATAAAAATAAACAACGAGGTAATAATCGTAAGTGTGGGAGAAATAATAATAAAACCAAGGACAACACTAACAATGATGGATCAAATAATAATACTGGTGAGGGAAATAAAGAAAAGTGGAAGGTGAATTTTCCTTGTAAATTTTGTAAAGATTATCACCTTACCCACCTATTCCCCAAATTTGAGGAAGCCTCGAGGCTCTTATCTCAACCGCCAACTGTGTTGACCAATCCATTTCTGCATAATCAACACATGGCTTCGGGGTCCTCCAATACCGAAAATGTGTCGAGCGGGAATCAAAACCCCTGGTAACATGAAGGTGACCATCTCTGCATTAATATGGTCAAGTCTCATATTAATGTAGCCACTCGATCTCATGATTACATTTCTTCACAGACTATTATAGGTCCAGAGTCTCCCCCTCCTCCGGAAACACCTTTGAAGATCGAAAAGCCAGATCCTCCACCTCGTATTTCAAAAGGAGTACTAAAATTCTTTGCCCACAATCCTAATTCCAGATCTTCTCAGAACTATTTGATTGTCAAATATTTGGTTTAAACCCCTTGTGCGATAAGGCTTTGGAAGTGCTCCAGATGTGTCCTTCATAGATGAATGCCTTGTTATCTGCATTAGGAACTCTAGACCCGTGTGGGTAAAAGGTTATTAAGTTTGACATCACAGATGTTAAGCCTCACTTTCCTTACCACATGGCATTTCAAATCCATGTGGATTACATGAAATATACCATCAAACAAATTTTTATTGATGAAGGTGTTGTAATGTGTGTGATGTCCCTAACCTGTTGGAAAGCCATTGGCTCTCCAAATATCTCTCAATGTATGACTTTGTTGACCGCTTTTGATGGTCATTCTTTCCGACCCCACATAATTCTTCCCACCTTTCCGGTCTAGTTAGGTGGAAAGACAGTGGAGCTGGATGTTGAGGTGGTTGATGCACCCCTTGACTATAATTTATTACTAGGGCGTAATTGGAATTATGCCATGACTGCGGCCGTGTTGTCTGTTTTCCACACTTTTTGTTTTTCTCATGAAGGGAAAATAGTGATGATTGATCAATTGTCCTTTTCTCATGCTAGTACTAAGGCAATAGTTCGACTTTCGATTCAAATGATCGACAATTCTTAGCCGACAACTGAGGATATTGGTGTCAGAATGTATTCCTCTCTCATGGGTACCTTTGATTTCATGGAACCAATCCATCACATTTATTCCATGTCTAGTAGTTCTTATTCATTGATGAGATTCGTTCCTTTATGTACTTCGTATTTCAATGATCCTTGGAGCCTACCTTCCCCAACCATGTCCTATGAAGGCCAGTCACACACTTATAACCCAGATCCTTTCTCCTCGCAAGCAGACGAAGGGGATCCTATTCTCGAACCTGTATCAGACACCTCATCATATTTTTCACATGATTTCCTCGACGATACTTTTCCTTTGGATGAATCCGTCTTAGAGTCCATGAGTGGTCCTGATAGGCGATGGGACAATATAGATCATTTCTCTTACATCCTCCCAGATCTTTTTACGATCGAACATGATGACTTTAGATATACCTTGAGTGATATGGTCGGTCACGCTGTGGTAACACTAGATACGCATGGTATTTATGTCGAGGGAAACATGGCGAATATTTCTCCTACTGTCATGATTAACATCTCTTGAATTCATGGAAAAATCGAAAACGTATATATCGATGTGGATTGTTCGCCTGAAGAAATTCATATCTACACCGATCTCTTCAAATAATTTCATGATGTATTCACTTGGTAGTACGAAGATATGCTAGGGATCAACCCTAGCATTGTCGGACATGAAATAAAGACTTATTTGGATGCTAGACATGTTCGACAACATATTAGAGCTATTAGTCATAGGAAGGCCCATGCTATTAATGTGGAAGTAGAGAAGCTACTTAATGTTGGTTTCATCTACCCAATTCCCTTGACTGAATGGGTATCCAACCCTATTCCTGTGAATAATAAACAAGGAACCATCCGTGTATGTATGGATTTTCGAGACCTGAACAAGTATTTTCCTAAAGACAACTTCCCTACACCTTTCATTGATCAGATTCTAGATGAGTGTGTGAGAAGCGAGGTTTTTTATTTTATGGACAAATTTTCAAGATATAATCAAATTCAGATCAAACCCGAGGATCAACACAAGACGGTGTTTATTTATCCTTGGGGTAATTTTGCATACCGTAAAATGTATTTCGTCCTTAAAAGATACGGAGAAACCTTCCAACAAACCATGACCTTTGTTTTCCAAGATCTCAAACATATTGTCAAAGCTTACCTTGATGATCTTGTTGCTCACTCTCGTAAGAGAGTAGATCACTCTACTCACCTTCGACTAGTATTTGAGAGATGTCATTATTATCACATCTATTTAAACCCTCACAAGTGCATCTTCTACATTATGTTTGGTCATCTCTTAGGTTTATTAGTATCTGAGAATGGAATCATGATGTATCCTATGAAGGTTGAGACAATACTTCGATTGACTCCCCCACACAACATTCATAAAGTTGAGAGTTTACAGGGGAAGGATAACTTCTTGCATCTGTTTATAGTGAACTATGACAATTTAACTAAGGTTTTCATGTGTCTTTTGAATAAGGCTACTCCATTTATATGGGATGATCAAGCCTAGGAATCCATCAATGCTCTTAAGAAAGCCTTGGTATCGACACTTCTGTTGAAAACTCCAGACTACAATAGAAATTACTTGCTTTATATTGTCGTGTCCAAAGGGACGGTTGGTATGGTTCTAGTTCAGGAGGACGATGATCTCCACGAGAAAATTGTATACTATCTTAGTTGAAACTTAGTTGGTCCTCAACTTAAATACTCTCACGTCGAGAAGATAACATTGGCCACTGTACATGAAGCTCAGAGATTACGACATTATATATTGCTTTGAAAAACTATTGTAGTTGCAGATATCAATCCATTTCAATACGTCCTTACTTGACGTATCATAGGGGGAAAACACAATAAGTGGATTTTTATTCTTCAAGAGTTTGATCTTGATTTTTCTTCGGCAAAATCTAAGAAATCGCTAGTTTTTGTCGAGTTAATATCAGACTTCCCTTAAATAGATGAGGACGTTATTCATAACGATTCATTCATGGATGAACATATCTTCCTTATCTCATCTTCGGACCCCTGGTATGGAGACATTTTAATCTATCTTCAAACCTTCAAGTTCTCTCATCATCTATTGAGAGATGATAGAAGAAATATATGACATCAAGCTAAAAACTACCTTACCATCGATGACACTTTGTATCATCGAGGAGTAGATAATATTTTGTGTCATTTATTGAATCATGAGAAAGTTGAGTCAGTTCTTAATGACTGTCACAGTGGGGCCTGTGGTGGTCATCTATCTGGGCTTGTGAAAACCCAAAAAATATTGCGAGATGGATATTTTTGGCCATCAATTTTTAAAGATTGTGTTGAAGCGATCAAGAAGTGTCACCCTTTCCAGGTGTTCACTCGAAAAATGCACTCGCATCCATCCCCTCTTCACCCAATAGTCATCATCGGTCCCTTCACCAAGTGGGGGGTATATTTTATGGACTGTAACCCAACTTCGGCTAGGGGGCATCAACATATTATCATGGTCATGTATTACTTCACTAAATGGGAAGAGGTCATGCCTACTATTAAATCCAATGGTAAGACAGTAGAATTCTTCGTATTCAACCAAATTATAGCCTGGTTCAGAATCCCAAAGGATATTGTCACTGATCATGGCAGTCACTTTCAGAATGAAATGTTGAAGGAGTTAGCATCAAAAATGGGGTTTAAGCACAATCATTCTTACCCTTATTATCCCCAGGAAAATGGACAAGTAGAGGCAGTGAATAAATATCTCAAGACCATTTTGCAAAAAACTTTCATCCAGAGTAAATTTGACTGGCATCTAATGTTTTACCCCGCGCTTTGGGCATATCGAACCTCGGTTAATACTTCCACTAGTTTTTCTTTTTTTCAGTTAGTAAATGGTGTGGAGTCAATCCTTTCGATTGAATGTGAAATCCTTTCCCTTAAACTGGAAATTGAGCTCCTACCTGACACATCCGATATTGAAGAACTCCTCGTGCACCTAGAGCGTCTAGATGAGCATCGTCGAGATGCCTCTACGACTATCGAAGAAAATAAACGATGTGTTGAGGTTCAATATTATAATTATTTATGTTCTCGGCAATATGTTGAGGGTGACTTGGTCCTCTTGTATGACCAAGCCAAAGAACCGTTGGGGGAAGGAAAGTTCAACCCCATGTGGCATGGTCCGTATATTGTGCGAAGTGTTTTAGAAAAAGGAGCATATGAATTGGAGGATTATGAAGGGAATATGTTGGCTGAGCCCAGAAATGAGCTCTCCCTAAAAATATATTATGCTTGGGCCCTCAAGCTTGGGTGTGACTCTTTGTATACCAATGTATCTTAGTGTATATATATATTTTCCTTTGTGTCATCAGCTTGCTTATTAGGTTTTCCCTTGGTTGGTAGATGTCAGCGGAGTCTTCAGTTTACATAGGATTCACATATGGTGCCATTCTTCATACACAAAACATGGATTTCGTTTCTTGGGTCATTTATTCACCCAAGGGTCAAATAGTGTCTTCAAGTGGCATTTGTCTAGAGCCATCAACGAATAATGTGGCTGAGTATAGCATTGTTATAGATATTTTACACGACGCCATTTCACATGGTGTTCGATCTTTATAGGTTCTCCTGGACTACTAGTTATTTGTATGTCAGTAAAACGACATTTACAATTTGTGAAACCCTACTCTACTCCGACGATTCCTACAGGTACGACTTTTCGAACGTTATTTTGATTTTATTACTTATAATCACATACCTAGAAGTTCTAATTATTTATCTGATGCATATGATAATTATGTTTTATATTGACAGTTGTCACATAAATAAAGTAAAGGAAAAACATTTCATCAATGTAAACATTGTAACATATATAATTAAAGCTGAGGACCAATATTTTTTATTTCATCTTTTCAAAAAATGTGGTGTCATAGTATAAAATAGGGCTCACACCCTCAAAATAAATATATGGCCGGTAGATATATGGCCATGGAATCTACGCCTATGGTGTTGGATGCATATCATGATATCACAATATGAAATTTGTGATATGTCAGAAGAGTCACACCCACACATGGGGCACACCCACCAATTGTCGTTGCATAGCCTCTGGAAAATCCTCCAACTGAACCATATGAATTTTGTGCATCAATAGAGATAGGTTTCCCTACATATTATTATAACTCTCTCTGCATCTCCTCCTACATTCTCATCTCCCTGGTTCCTCCTTCGATTTCGTGGGAATCCATCTAGTCATCGTGGACCCACATCTGCATGACAAGACCATTGTTAATACTTGATACCATACAAAAATATTTGCGTTTTTTTATTCTTTTTGAAAAAAAAAATGAAATATATAAAAACTTTTCATACCTATATCACCGTAGGTGGAACCTGGTGGAAAATGCATATCTGGGTCCCCTCTGTAGTTGATCCCAACATAAGGGTAGTCGTTTATGGCTATAACTTGGCGATGCCACCAGAAAAATTACTCATCATTGTAGGGGGTTGGAACCCTACCACCTCCTAACCGCCTCATCACGTTGTTCAACCATGACATGGTTGGATCACGCGATCCGTGTGGAGTAATCTCTACTCTAGGGCTAATCCTAGAACCCGCTCAAAGAAAAAACTACACAAGATGGATGCAAACGCAAAGCTTTTGTTTGTCCCTTGTTTGCAATCCGTCAGTTGGCTCTTCATGTTATCCTGCAATGAGGTACAACAATCATAAGCCATGGGTCGTAAACACTCCATTACATAAAACATGAGTGGCCTTGATGCCTTGTGCAAGGAGGCCAACCCCATGATCCATGTAAGTACAAGTACGACAATATTTAAACTCGGGTTCTCGATCGCCCTCGTGGGGAGTTGTCTCCCTAATTTCTCTGTGCCTGCAACACAGTGGGTGGAAATGTATTCCTCTATGTTCATACCACCCCCATCCCTGGGGGATTTTATATTTACTACCTTTCCCTGATGAGACAATCCTGTTATAAAATAGATGTCATCTACTTCAATCCTCAATGGTTTCTCATCGAGATTGAAGGCCTATGTCTCCAGATCCCAAAATGTTACTAGCATTTGGAGTAACCTCACTTGATCCCTCATTCCTTTGAGAGCCCAAAATTTATAAAGACCACCTCTCTTTAGATCTTGTTGGGCCCTTGCATATCTTTCCACTGTTGCATCTACTTCCTCATGCTCCCTCTCTCTCCATTCAAGCACCATCCTGCATAGGAAAAATCTTTTTTTGAGTCAAATTCATTAAAACACTTGTTTGCGGAATTGTATGCGGGATGTGATTTTAACTGTTGCATGTAGGGCCACATATACATTGGCAAGATTTGTTTTTCCCATGTACATGTTTCCCCATACGCGAACCGATGAACTATAGCTCACGTACACCCTAGTTTACACTTTGTGCCCTCTTAAACTCAAAAAATGAGGAATAATTTTTAAATTTAAACCATTAAAATTGGAGGGGAGGGGAAGGGCACTTACTTGTTTCAAATGGTTGTCAATTATGGTGATCGTAGCACCCACAATCAACACTTGAAGATCGTGGGAAAATTGGTCCAAAATGCACTATGTGGGTAGAAAACTCAAATGGTATGGTAAAATTGGTTATTTTTACTATTAATAGAAAACTTTATCCACTTTATATAGTTTATGCTAATTTTTTGACCTAATGGACTATTAGTATAGTGGAAGGAGTTGGTTTTGGTGGTTTTGTCCAGGGATTTTTGATGTTTCTAGTGTCATATTGATCATTCATGACTTCGGCAGTTATTTTCTTTTACCAACATATAGGATAGGTTATCACTCCATATTTCATATTTTCATTATCCTATGACTGTGATCCATATGACTTAGGTACGAATCCATTTATTAGCGACACAAAACCTTCTTACTGCGACTAGAAGTGTCATTATTAAGTGGTAGAGGCTTACCAAATATGGGTGCCCTAGTTAGAACCTTTGTGCCATTTGATGTCCATGCATAAATTATTCCATAGGACCACGAGTCCATTATAGTTCCCATATGACTTTGTGTTCGAACCCCATATTCTTACTCACAATAATTCATACCTATACCTATGGGACTCCCCCTGAGTCTTAGTTAAGATCTTTTCCGACTCTCTAAAAAAGAGAAAATATTTTCGAGTGAACTTGTCTCTTTCACACTCATTAAATGGATTTGAAAGGATGTCTATTTGGTGTAAGTTTAACCCTTGTTCGGACCAAGTAGACTAATTTCGAAAAAGGAATACTCTAGTCAACATTGGCTAGAAGAGTTCCTCTAGGTATTGTTTTATACTTTTTCGGGCCTCGGGGACTAAATCTATGAAAAATGACATTCCTTGGAGTTAAGTTGCAATTGCATTTCCTTATATTGATTGCAGTATTGATCATATTGTCGGTTCACTCTTTCTCGTTATAAGCTTATTACCTCAACAATTTGCATCACTAGCCAAGTGAATCCTTGTTTATATCCTTTGTAGCTTAACACCTGTACCCTAAGAGGAAACATTCCCTCGAGTGTCCACACCCTACATGCAGGTCCTTTCATTGAGAATAGGTATGTTCCACTGTTGGAACTAGTTGCCTACTCGCAACACTAGTTTCTTCCATTGTATCATAACATTCATTTTCCTATGAAAAAAAAAACATTATGGGTGATAAAAGAATATTATCTCATATTGGCAATAGTTGTGTCGCCTTTGAACAGAGCACAAACTTTTGAGTCCAATTTTCATCCAAAGTTTGGGTTTAGCATGACATTAGGAAGCTGATCTTGTTACTTAGAGTTTAGTCCTTCGACTGGTTATTTTTCCAGTCCCTATGGAGACTTTGATTGATGCCTCCTGCATCACAAGGTTTCATCAGAAGTCTATGTTTCCTGAGTTATCCATATGTCTCATGCTCTTGTTCAAAGAATGTCTATAAGCATGTGTCTGCCATTTCTCAGAACTCTTGACTTTGCATGTTGGCCATACCCTTAGTGCGTATCAGAGTTACATGAAGTTGTAGTCCTACCATGCACCCTAATTCTACTTTCATTATGGGTAGGTAACCGTGAACCCAACAGTTGGCATCTCCTCATTGGTTTCTGACTAGGGGGTTCCCCTTGTGTTCGACGACAAGAAATATATTCAAACATTGGGATTTGTGTAGTTTATTAGATGTCATTAGCATTATTGGTGGTTTCCTTGCCTTTATTGGCAGTCTTCCTTATTGGCTACTATTCAGAGGCTTTTTTTTGTGCACTACTTGCATTTGGTGCATGCGAAAAACACACAGGTTCGTTGGCTCTTGAACATCCTCTTCATTCGAGTTACTCCAAATCATCAAGCTATTGTTTTGTACCTTGTGCTGACTAATGAGAGATTCCTTAATGGTCTCCTTTCAACGGGTCTTCTTCCATCGACTTCAGGTCATCTATTCTAGAAGCGAGATCTAGAGTCCTATGAGTACCTAGAGGCTTGCAGTCATCAGTGGCAGGTTCTCTCACCATCGATAGTGGGGAATACATCAATGTCTCGTGATGATGGATTCGTCAAGTGTCTGACCTCAACACCTTTATTCACACTTGTAAGAATGTACTTAGTGCCTTGATACCTACTTTCATTATCAATAGGTTGTCTTGCATTTGTTAACAGTGTACCTTAATGACCGGTAATCAAACAAATTCTCATTGTGTTCAACCTCAAATCCTCTATTCACATGATGTAGACTTTCACCTTTGGAGGATTGTGTATAAGACATGGAGCATCATTAACAGTTTTCCTGAGTTGCTTCTATTGTTCATTGGGCCAGTAACTATATGACTTTAGTGATCATGGGAGATCAGATTGTACTCCATTGTATACAAATATCTTCAAATTGATTTTGAGACTGGTTTCCACTAGAACTTGTTCGTGACTATGAAAGACTATGGCATGTGTCTACTTGGTATTTCCTATTCATGGCCATGAACAACTATTTGGTATATTTCCACATAGATCTACAATGTAATTCAGATTGGCATCCATGTGTACAAAGTCATTATGAATTGTAATATTCTCTTAAGTAACTAGCTCTTCCAGCTGAGTCTCCATTACTCCACTTCTAGGAACTATAATGTATTCTGGTTATCGCACATAGTCCTCTGACCTCATACATTATGGGGCATCTGTTATAGAAAAATTTTCCTCACCCCATGCAACTTGCTTGGATGGGCTTTCCATTTCCCTATGTAGACTTCAAGTCCCCTTTTGTACTTCCCAAAGCCAAAAAATCATATTTTTCCACATATACACGCCCTACCAGTTAGACAACATGCGTATATGCAGGTTGCGGCACTACAACCCACGTACATTGAGTTTGGTGCTCAAAATTAAAAATTGTGTCAGATTTCCATGTCACGTCACAAGATCCATGATCCTTGACCTTCCATATACTGGAAAAATTCTGACTTGGCCCTTCAATTCCATTTGAAGGATATAAATTGAGCCATATCCAAATAGTGGAATATGAGAGAATTCAAATTTTGAGAGCAAAGATACTCTAGAGAAATTTTCACTTCACATTGAGTCTGCATCCATTTATCCTTGAAAGTTTGAACACATTGTTCAGCCCCCAAGCTCTTCCTTATTAGATGGAGAACCTCATTGTCTCATTTATATGAGCTTGCATTTGGTAGAGGATTGAAGTGGTGGAGGCCCAGCTGGAAGGGACTTAGTTTCTTGGTTCCGAGATGTGCCGACACGGAAGTTTGTCACTTCTACACTTTTGTTGATCATTTTTTAAATAGAAATACTCTTTTCTCATCCAATTGATATATTGCAAATATTTGAATTATTATTCCATGGGCATATTTATTATGAATGTTAATGGATTATGCTATTGTATATGCTAACATTATATATTATCACCATATGCTTGCGTATCTTGGTTGTTGAGGACACGTTGTAGGTATAAATCTTTGAGTTGCGTGCTCAACGGTGGTCTTCATCGAATATCCAAATGAAGTAAGCTCTTGATCTTGTCTGGTTAGCATTTTCATTTATATAGCATACTTGATATTAGAGTTGATTTATGCAATCATTCCATCTGTTGTGGTTTACCCCATACCATAGAATGATTTTCCTTGTAACAAATACCCTAAACAATGTTACAATCATATTCAATTAAACCATAAAAATATAAAAAAGTATGAATGTAATACTCAATTAAACCATACAAATATGAAAGAATATGTCATGTTTTCCATGATATGGTACCCTCACCCTCGTCTCAAATATCTCTCCATATCAAAATCGATTTGAGAAAATTGAATGACAAGTTAGAACCAACGATATTTTAAAATTGTTCTTATGGCAAGAGAGTTTCACCAATACCTTTTTACACATACCTTCTTCCCAAGTAAGTTTTACACATACCTTCTTCCCAAATACACTAACTAGTAAACCAATATTTTTTAAATCGTGTGGTGCTAGAATATCACATAACATAGAATGTCATGTGATTCAACTTGGGTGTTTTCGACTTATAAGTCGATAATACTTCCGAGTGCAACTTTGATGTTTATAGTTTCTACTTATAAATTTTATATTTAGATAATACTTTCAAGGTTCAATCATCAAAGAAAAGGACATCTTACAATCCATTAAATGGAAACTCTTTGAAGCATGCAAACTATAAACATTGCAAAAAAAAACTAATTACATCAGCGTTAATTCATTATTTGTTAATGTCATGGGCTTCTTGATGCTACTAAAACATAGGATTGGATTAAAAAATATCTAGCTATGGAGAAAGGGAAGTGATTGACAACCACTTTTTCAATGTCTTTTTCCTCATAAGATTTCGTAGTAGGTGCATTGAATTGTTTTAACACTTTATGTATTGCTTCCAAACATAGGATTGGATTAAAAAATATCTAGCTATGGAGAAAGGTAAGTGATTGACAACCACTTTTTCAATGTCTTTTTCCTCATAGGATTGGATTAAAAAATATCTAGCTATGGAGAAAGGGAAGTGATTGACAACCACTTTTTCAATGTCTTTTTCCTCATAAGATTTCGTAGTAGGTGCATTGAATTGTTTTAACACTTTATGTATTGCTTCCAAATGAAAAGTATGTCCAAAAGCAATTTCCAAATTTTATATTAGAAGTTTTAAGCATAAAATGCTAATATAAAACCATCATTGGACATCAATGGAAAGTGCGTTGAAAATCATTTTTCAAATTTTATATTAAAATTGTTTTACCATAACATTCTATGATAAAGTAAGGAAACCAATTTTTACATT
The DNA here is from genome assembly GCA_009831015.1 of Picea engelmannii. NCBI lineage: Eukaryota > Viridiplantae > Streptophyta > Pinopsida > Pinales > Pinaceae > Picea > Picea engelmannii. The sequence continues at coordinate 41,852 of ML781494.1, forward strand.
TTATACTAAAAGTTTTAACTACAAAATACTAATATAAAACAACGATTACTAATATAAAACAACGAGTGATAGTGTGTTGGAAACCAATTATGGAGTTGAAATCAATGAAAAGTGTGTTCAAAACCGATTTTCAAATTTTCTATAGGAATTTTCTACGATGAAGTAAAGAAAAAGTCACATCAAAATATATTTTTAGTTTCAAGCCAATACTTCGGATGAGACATGTCTTTGTTTGAAATTGTTTCCAAAAACTTAAAAAAATGTTTTATAAATTATGGTTCTCCATCGTTGATTTGCACTTATTGAGATTCGACGGTCAGGACTTAATCAGATGTTGATCTGACGGTTTTTCTCTGTAACTCCCAGATCCGACTGTCTTGGTTTGTTATGAAATCTACATCAATGGACATGATTCTCCCTCGATTCTTTTGTAGTTTCGTTGTGGAGGTTTCAATCTCGATCGCGTTTCTGCAATGCGCTTTCCCTTCTGAGTTTTTCGGTAGATTCTTCTGCATGTTTTTCATAACAACTCATCATCAGTACAATGTATTTTCCCTTCTGATATTTTTGGTTTTGTACTTGGATTCTAACTGATCGAGATCATTGATCTATTGGGAATTCAATCTCGATGGTGTTTCTACATTGTGCTGAACTCGTGAAATCTAATACGTTGCCTCCCCTGAGCTTTAGGTAAATTCCTCTGCATGTTGTTCATAACAACTCATCATCACATCATAATGACATCGATTGTTGACATCAATGACAATATGTCCAACAATCTCCCCCATTGGCATTGATGACAACCTTTTTATTTTTGAAATTTCTTCCCTTATCAATTTCCTCCCCCTTTGACAGCAATGGCAGAGGGGATCTTTCTTTAATCTCTCTGTGGCAATGTTCCCCTTAACCATGTGCCCCTTCTGATTCAATTTTATGGTTTTTAATGAGGTTTTTGAATTACTCCTAATTTTCGTCGAAGATTTTCAAACGTACTCCTCGACAAAGGTTTTGTGAAAATGTCTGCAATCTGTTCTTTGGTGTATACATACACTATTTTAACTATTTTTTGGGTAACCAGATCTCTTAGGAAATGGCATTTAATTGGGATGTGTTTGGTTTTAGAATTCATGACTTGATTTTTAGAGATACTTATGGCACTAGTGTTATCACAGTTATTAGTTATGGGATTATCATATCTTATTTGTAGGTCTTCTAAAGTTTGCTCCATCCAAATAACTTGTGTGCAACAAGATGCAACAACAATGTATTCTGCCTCTGTTGTAGAGAGTGATGTGGATGCTTGTTTCTTTCTTAACCATGCTACCAGACTTTTTCCTAAGAAAAATGCTCCTCCACTGGTGCTTTTCCTATCATCTATGCTACCGACCCAATATGCATCAGTATATGCAGTTAGATTGAAGTCTTTATCTTTTGGATACCATAATCCAAATTCTAGGGTGCCTTGAAGGTATCTGAATATTATTTTTACTGCTTTTAAGTGAGTTTGTTTAGGTGCAGATTGAAATATCCCCATGAGTCCTACAACCTGTATGATGTCAAGTCTTGTTGTTGTTGAATAGACCAAACTTCCAACCATTGATCTATACATCGTTTGGTCCACTTTTGATGAGTAATCTACTAGGCTTACTTTACATGTAGTGACCATGGGAGTACTCATAGGTTTAATGTCTTCCATTTGAAATTTATTCATCATTTCCCTGATATATTTGGTTTGGGAAACAAATATTCCATTTTCTATTTGATTTGCTTGTAAACCTAAGAAAAATGATAGTTCTCCTAGCATAGACATTTCAAACTCTTCTTGCATTTTGGTTGCAAATGTTTTGCTTAGTGTAGTAAGATTACTCCCAAATATGATGTCATCTACATATAACACCACAACAATCATGTTTTGATCCTCAATTTTGATGTATAGGTTGTTGTCAGTAGTTCCTCTCTTATATCCTTGTTTTTGTAGGTACTAATCAAGCCTAGAGAACCATGCTCCGGGGGCTTGTTTAAGACCATATAGGGTATTTTTCAACTTGCACACATAGTACTGATTTTATGATAACATGAATCCTTCTGGTTGCTCAACATATAATTCTTCTTCTAGTGTTCCATTAAGGAATGTTGACTCGACATCTATCTGATAGATTTCAAAATTTATGAAGCATGCAAATGCCAGGAACATTATTATGGTCTCAATTCTTTCTATTAGAGAAAAAGTCTCTTCAAAATCAATACTTTCCACTTGGGAATATCCTTTGCACACTAATCCTACTTTTTTATTTTATAATTTCTCTAAATTTTTCATTTAGTTTGTTTTCGAAGATCCACTTGGTTCCTATCACATTCTTGTCCTTGGGTCTTGGAACTAGTTCCCAAGTCTGATTCTTCTCTATTTGGTCTAGTTCTTCATTCATTGATTTTATCCAATCTTTACTTTTGACAACTTCTTTAACTGACTTAGGTTCTATTAGAGATATCATTGCTTGTTTTGAGTCAAAAGCAAGTTTCCTTCTTGTTTCCACTAATGCACTTTTATCTCCAATAATATGGCTTTCAAGATTATTCTTTTGAACTCTTTTTTATGGAGATATTGGTGAGGGAGTTTCTTCATTGTCTTTGTCATCAATATGTGGTTCATTTTCCTGTGTTTCATTATTATCATCTTATTTTTGAGATTCTACATCATCATCTTCCTGCTGAGATTCTACATAATCATATTCTTGTTGAGATTTTTTATCAATTCCTTGGGATATGATCTATTTTAGATCATCTATCTTTACATTGGCACTTTCTATTGATATTATGGTAGATGCGGGAGGTATTTACCTCCACGTGTAAACCTGATGAGAATAGAACATTCTGGGAAGCAAGAAGAAACCCTAAAGCATTGAACATAACCCTAGAAGACAAGTTAGCTCAAGGAAATATTTAATATGAAGTTTTTATCCTCTATTATGGGAAGTCGGCCCAGAAAACTCAGGAAAAATAGTATAAATATAGGAAGACAGATCTCATTTGGTATAGACAACTTGCAACTGCAGAAATGTACAAGTGCGCACTACAGAAACTGGGTAAGTGCACACGTCTGGAGAGTAGTTGCAGTTGCAGCTATTGCAATCTGCATTCTCGGTTTAGGCTTGAACTTTCTATTGGTTATGGTTTGGAATTTCTTCCCTATATGCTTGCTCTGGAGAGAGGTACACTACATTGATTGGCTATTAGGCCTAGGGTTTTCTTCCAAAATCATTATGTGTCAAGGTTAAGGTTCTCGATGGTGGCTTCAACCTATGGTTGGGTGACAATATTGCTATATTTTCTATGGTTAAATGATTACATCTATTATTTCTAACAGGTTATGGTCCCACACTATCTTCGGATAGTCTAATCGATGGAAGATAGATTGCGAAGAATTGGTCAGTTACAGTTGCAGTTGTTGTCAAAGTTTTTGTTTCACCAACAAAACCCTAACCCTCTTGTTGAGGTGCCTTGAGTGAAGAGATTGACCTAATTTATGGATAGCCTAGTACGCCTTAACCTAGCGCACCTCCTGGTACTCTCAACAAGCTAAGATGTTAGGTTTGAGTTTTTGGTCAAAGTCAAAGAAGTTATGACATACTCTATGAAGTCAGAAAACAAGTTAGAAGGGGCTTCTAACTTTAGAGCATGGAAGACAAGGATTTGCCTCATCCTTTCCAAGAATAAAGTCTTGGATATCGTGAAAGGAAAGATCGTGGAACCACAGTTTGAAGAAGGAAAATAGAAGGAACCTCAGAACATTGCAGTTATGGAGAAGTTCAAAGACAATGACATCAATGCCATGAGTTGTTGATATTATGGTAGTTGCGGGATGTATTTACCTCCATGTGTAAACCTGACGAGAATAGAATATTACGGGAAGCAAGAAGAAACCCTAAATTAGTTGGCCAATAACCCTAGAAGACAAGTCGGCTCAAGAGGATAATTTTCATTAGGTTATTAGCCTCCAAGAGAAGAAGTCGGCTAAAGGAAATATTATATACTAAGTAAATAGGCACCCAGAATGAGAAATCAGCCCCAGGCAGTTTGTCAGTTTGAGTATAAATATAGGAGGCCAATCTTTATTATGGAAGGCATTCTCATAACTGTAGAAGAAACACTTGTGTGCACTGCAGTTGGCTAGTTTGTGCGCAAGTTTGGAGGAGAGTTGTCATTGCAGCTGCTGCAGCTAGCAAATTTTGGTTTTGCCCTGGACTCTCTCTTGGTTATGGTTTGGAATCTCTGATCATCTCTTGTTACTCCTATTTGGTGCGCTATCCTTTGAGAGAGGTGCGCTATCTTGTTTGGCTATCTATCCTAGGGTTTTCTTCCGAAATTATTCTATGTCAAGGTTAAGGTTCTCGGGGGTGGCTTCGGCCTATGGTTGGGTGACAATAGTGATATTGTCTATGGTTAAAGGAGCACATCCATTATATTCTAATAGGTTATGGGCCCACACCTCCTTCATTCAGTCTAACCACTAGAAGGGAGTATATCCATAAGGATACTAAGTTCGTTGAAGAACTGTCACTAGGGTTTCTAGCAGGAGTAGTTACCAAAGCACTGCTACTAGGGTTACTAGTAGGTGCAGTTGTAGAAACCCTAATCCTCTCATTGAAGAACCTTAAGTGAAGGTATTGACCTAATTTTTGGAAAGACTAGTGCACCCTAGCCTAGCGCATCTCCTGGTACTCTCAACAAACTAAGACGTCAAGATTGAGTCTTTGGTCAAATCTAGGGTTGACCAAGTCAAGGCAACAATGACTCACTCTATGAAGTTAGAAAACAAGTTAGAGGGGGCTTCTAACTTCAGAGCATGGAAGACAAGGATGGATGTCATCCTTTCCAAGAATAAAGTGTTGGATATCATGAAAGGAAATATTGTGGAACCAGAGTTTAAAGAAGGAAAGGAAAAGGAACCGTAGAACATTGCAATTATGGAGAAGTTCAAAGAAAATGACATCAATGCCATGAGTATCATAGTGGATTCTATAAAATACCACCTAATACCCTACATCTCCCATCTTGATTCATCTAAGAAGATGTATGATGCCATAACAAACTTCTTCTCAGTCAGAAACATTGGACAAGTAATGAGTCTAAAGAATGAGCTCCGTGACATGAAGATGAATGATGATGATAGCATAACATCATACTTTGTGAGAATATATCAGTTAAGAGATCAACTACAAGCTATTGAAAAGATCATTTTAGAGAAGGAATTGGTAAACATAGTACTCAATGGTCTTCCCAAGACATGGGATGCAGTTGTTGCAGGCATGAACACAAGGAAGGAGTATCCTACATTTGAAGAACTTTGGACTTGTTGTGCACAAGAAGAATCAAGGATCAGTGCAAAAGAGAAACCCCAAAATAAATACGATGATCAAGCTTTCACAACAAGGTTCAAGAATTTCAGGACTAAAAGGAAGTTGGGCTCCAGGAAGAAGCCAAGTCAAGAGAAAGATATGTCAAAAATACAATGCTTCAACTGTCGAAAATATGGTCACTACAAGAATCATTGTCCTGAGCAAAACAAAAGGAAGGATACACACGAAGAATCAATTGTCAGAGAAAAGTAACCTTCAAAGAAGACTAAGTAGGATGAAACAAACTTCTTCTTCTAAGACAAGGTAACAATACTCCTCATAGTTCTTGTACATACCATGTTTTTTGTACATATCTTGCATATCTATCTCCTAGAAGATAATATGTTCCAAGAGAAACTATACCTATGGAAGAACAACAAGATAAGGATTGATATCACTATGACTAGAAGTTAGACAATACACATGAAAGGATGAAGTAAATCAACAAACCCTGGTAACAATTGATGTGGAAGATATTACATAAGTAACATCTGCAAGATAAGCCGAAATTAGAATCAATCTTGAAGAAAACTAGAAGAAGTAAAGATAGAAAGAAGTCAAAAATCAAGAGGAAATTGGAAAAAGATTTGTGACAGTTTGCAGAAGGCAATAAGAATGTGGACGAAAGCATGGACTCTCCTAGATGGAGAGAGTTGATTATATATTTCCAAAATAAGAGAATGCATTCATGCATGAAGCAAGGATTAGGATGGAGATAATCCTAAATTATATGATCTATTGAAGATGATGAAGTATCTATCCATGGAAGCAACCATGAAAAAGAAACACGTGTTCAGTGTGACCTTAGAAGAAGTCTTCTTCGAAAAGAAGCCTTAAATTATCCCTGGTTGTCCATCCACATCCATGATCCTATGATGAAAGGAAGAAGTTGGAATCTTCAAGGCATGTAATCTAAGAAAACTCCATGGACCTAAGAGATAAAGAAAAACATAAGGAAGAACATGAAAATTCCAAAAGAGAAAGAAAAGACAGAACAACCAGTCATTGGATCGAGAATCACAAGACTACCAGCATGACTTGAACTCACTAAAAGTAATCAAGAAGAGGAAATGCAAGTTGTGATGAAGAACAGTGTATGGAAGAATTATGAATGTAAGCATTGTGAGATCCATAACTAGAGGTTTCTCCCATATGGAGGGAGAAGACTATGATGATTTATTGTTCTAGTAAACCAGACATACCTCTACATGAGCCATTATATCATCCACAATATCCATGGGTTGGAGTTTACATCAGATGAATGCAAAGATTGTTCTCCAGAATAATTGAAAAAAGAACATATGTAGCAGTAAAACAACCTCAAGGATTTGACGTATACCAAGAAGAGACTCTTGTATGCAGATGGAAGAAGGTTTTGTATGGATTCAAACAACTTGGTGCAGAGCCTCCAATGCATAGTAGAAGCATGGTGAAAAACCTTCTATAACAAAGATACTGTATCAGAATGGTTACTCAGAACTCAAGGATGATGGATTGCCAATCCATGACAAAGATCTCATGATGACAAAAGAAGTAACACTTGGATATGTTCCAAGTTTGACCCTTACCACGATGTTATGAGCTAGCTGGAAACAAAAGAGCTGAAATTCAACTATGATGATCAGAGCTATATGAAGCCTTCAGAAAACCAGTGTTCTAGAAAGACCAAAGTACATTGAGATCAAGCATTACATTCTCTGTGATGAAGTCCAGAAAGGAGAAGTGGTTCTCCAATATATATCTTCGCAGATGAGCAGATAAGAAGACATTTTGGTAAAGCCTCTGTTCAAGATGAAAGAGTTTGTGTACTCAAGCTAGAGCTCATGGAGATGACCTCCTTATTGAAAAAGGAAGAGATGACTCCCAAGTTGGGAGGGAGCAATGATGTGTTATTGATTTTTGGACAGTCATTTTTCAGTTCAAAAAATGGTCCAAGATGAGCAGTTCCTTTCCAGTTCGGAAAGTGGTTTGAGACTTCTGATAGACAGGCATTTTCTAGTTCAGAAAATGGTCCAGATCAAATGGTCATTTTCGTAATGAAAATGGTTTGATGGATTGCTGATGTACCATAGACAATAATTCCCCTTTTGGTTAACATAGGGAATGGTCTAGGAAATTCTCTCTTATTGATGGTTCCTCTTAGTAGTGGTCAAGAAGACTAGTCCACCTCGCCGGATAGTCATTCTTTCGAAGCTCATAGTGGTAAAAAGTTTCGAAGAATGGTCCATTTTGGGTGTTGGTGCAGGACAGTCATTTCCTTACGAAATGGTCTGGACATTCATTCCCTAGGGAATATTCATTCTCTCTAGGTTTCACTTTGTTTAGTGCCAGAGGAATGGCCCAGATAGGCGAATGGTCGAGGTTCAATAATCAGGGACATGCATTCCCTAGGGTAGATTCATTCTCTCCAAGTTGCACTTTGTTTGGTTCTGGAGGAATAGCCCAGATAGGTGAATGGTCCAAGATCATAAATCGAGACACTTATTCTTCCTTGCTTGAGAAGAATAGTCCAGATGAATCATCGTTGATGTTTTACTTTCTTAGGGCAGATGCTCTTCCAGATGTCACAGATGTGAGTGGAAGAATGTCCTAGATGATTCATTTTATATATCATAACAATGTTTTCTGTGTAGGTTGATCATATAATTGTTATGGAGACGGTATGTATCCAGACAATAGATGTATACTACCGTAGTGGATGTGTTCCACTGATTGTGACTATATGTCATTGATCAAGTATTTGTGTGCTACTTGGTGAGGTAGTGTACCACTGGATGTAGTTGTGTGCTACTATGGATAGACACAGTTGTGTTTTATTGAATGACATTGTTTCAATCACCTTGAATACTATCAGTAGTGTTGGAAATGATTATCAGCTAGATGGATGATCAATGGACAAATATTTCCTAGAAGGAAAATGGTTCAGGACATTTATTCTTCTAGGACATATGTCTGGATTAGAAGAATGGCTCTTGTGTCACTCTGTGGAGTGAGTGACTTATCCAGCATCATGTCTGATTACTTAGATGGAGTATGGTTTCGAGAGATGATGCAGTTGATGACACTGATAGTGATGATGGTGCTCATGATCTAGTCATGAGATAGTCTATACGACTATGTTGATGCTACAGGGTAAATGGGATGTTTGTGCTCAAGACCATTACTTTCAAATACCTCTCTATATAGGAGGGAGTGCTGATATTATGGTAGCTGCGGGAAGTATTTACCTCCACATGTAAACCTGAGGAGAATAAAATATTTTGGGAAGCAAGAAGAAACCCTAAATTAGTTGGCTAATAACACTAGAAGACAAGTCGGCTCAAGAGGATAATTTGTATTAGGTTATTAGCCTCCAAGAGAAGAAGACAGTTAAAGGAAATATTATATACTAAGTAAATAGGCACCCAGAATGAGAAGTCAGCCCAAGTAGTTTGTCAGTTTTAGTATAAATACAGGAGGCCAGTCTTCATTTTGGAAAGCATTCTCAGAACTGCAGAAGCAACACTTATGTGCACTGCAGTTGGCCAGTTTGTGTGCAAGTTTGGAGGAGAGTTGTCATTGCAGCTACTGCAGCTAGTAGATTTGGGTTTTGGCCTGGACTCTATCTTGGTTATGGTTTGGACTCTCTGATCAACTCTTGTTACTCCTATTTGGTGTGTTATCCTTGGAGAGAGGTGCGCTATCTTGTTTGGCTATCTAGCATAGGGTTTGCTTCTAGAATTATTCTCTGTCAAGGTTAATGTGCTCGGGGGTGGCTTCGGCCTATGGTTGGGTGACAATAGTGATATTTTCTATGGTTAAACGAACACATCCATTATATTCTAACATGAGTATCATAGTGGAATCTATAAAATGTTAGAAAACCAGGACCGTGGAGCAATAAAATAAAACAAATGCGGAAACAAAACATAGAAGATACACAATAAAATAGAGACATAGATTTACATGGTTCACCCAGTGTGGGCTACGTCCACCAGAGAAATTGTCAGGTCCTTCCTATTATCCAGCATATGAAGGGATACAACCTACAACAAACACGTTGTAACTTCCTCTTCTTTCTCTCACAGTCTCCTATCTCAGAATACAATATTCACCATCATCCATAGCCGCAATACATTTCCCTCATAAAAGAGGGTTGCCTTCTAGGGCAAAAAACCGTAACATAATATCTATCGTTAGATTTGTGACCTTATAATGAACGGTCCAGATTTATAATGAAATTACAATATACATTTACAAGGAAATTTTTCCTTCCGGGTCTTCGCCCCCGAACCCCCGCTGGGGGCCCACTTGCCCCCAGACCCCGTAGAGGGGGTACCCCCCCTCTACCCCCTCTACACTCCGCCACGTGGAAGAGTGTACATACTTCTAGGGTGTAAATATTTCATGGGGTATAAACAGGGCTAAAAGTAAAAGACCTCTGAATCAGAAAGATAATCAGGCTCCACAACCAACAATCTCCCACTTCAAGACTGATCTCAACAACTCCAATGCTACTGTATATGCATGACTCTGAACCTTCTTGGACCTGGAAAATTTCTCATCTTCATCTTCATTCTTGAAGACCAACTGAAACTGAGCAGGAACTCAGTTTCTCCCTGGTTACTCCCTTTGTTAACATGTCTGCAGGATTCTGGATAGTGTGTATCTTTTCCAACTTCAAATGTCCATCTTCCAAGGTGGATCGTATGAAGTGGTACCTCAACTGTATATGCTTAGTCTTCGAATGGAAGGCTGATTTCTTTGCAAGATGAATGTCACTCGCACTGCCATAGTACAACCTGCTATTCTATTGCTTCTTTCCCAATTCCTCCATAAACCTCTGTAACCAAATCATCTGTTTACTAGCCTCTGTAGAAGCAACATACTCTGCCTCTGTTGTTGAAAGTGAAACAACATTTTGTAGTTTTGAAATCCAACTTACTGTTGTTCCACCTATAGTAAACACATACCCTATGGTACTCCTCCTGCTATCTTTATCACCTGCCATATATGAATCAACATATCCTTGTAGAATAGTTTATGAACCTACAAAACATAATGAATGATTAGAAGTACCTCTCAAGTATCTGAGAATCCACTTTACTGCCTCCCAATGTTATTTACCTGGATTGTTCATATATCTTCTCACAACTCCCACTGCATGTGCAATATCTGGTCTTGTGCAAACCATTGCATACATCAAGCTGCCAACTGCT
>ML781494.1:63535-86289 GCA_009831015.1 Picea engelmannii
CCTTCTAGAAGCGGAAGCTTCTATTAGGTCTTCTTACATCCGCCTTATTCTATTTTATTGAAAGGTCTTATTAATATTGACCTTTATTACATCCGAATACATTGATCTACCTATGTGCGGGTTAGGACCTTAACATAACAACTGCAATATAAGCCGAAATCATAATCAAACTTGAACAAACCTAGAAGAAGTAAAAACAAAAAGAAGTCAACAATCAAGAGGAAATTAGAAAAAGACTTGTGACACTTTGCAGAAGACAATAAGGATGTAGACGAAAGTGTGGACTTTCTTAAATGGAGGGAGCCGATTATATAATTTGAAAAGAAAATAATGCATTCATGCATGAAGCAAGGATTAGGAGGGATACAATCCTAAATAATATGATCCATTGAGGATTATGAAGTATCTATCCATGTTCCCATTGATGGTAGCATCCATGAAAAGAAGCACGTGTTCAGTTTGACTTTAGAAGAAGTCTTCTTTGAAAATAAGCCTTGAAGTATCCTTGGTTTTCCATACACATCCATGATCCTATGATGAAAGGAAGAAGTTGGAATCTTCAAGGTATGGAATCTGTAGAAAACTCCATGGACCCAAGATCTAAAGAGAAACATGAGGAAGACCATGAAGTTTCTAAGAGAGAGAAAATCCAAAACAATTAGTCATTATATCGAGAATCACAAGACTACCAACTTCGTTTGAACCCACTAGAAGCAATCAAGCAGAAGAAATGGAAGTTGTGATGAAGAACAGTGTATGAAATACTTATGAATGGAAGCATTGCGATATTCATAACTAGAGTTTCTCCCAGATGGAGGGAGAAGACTATGATGATAGCTTGTTCCAATAACCATACATACCTCTACCCGAGCCATTATATCTTCTGCAATATCCATGGGTTGGAGTTTACATCAAATAAATGTAGGGACTGTTCTTCTCAACAGAGTAATTGAACACAAAGCATATGTAGATCAACCTCAAGGTTTTGAGGTATAACAGAAAGAGACCCTTGTATGCAGATGGAAGAAGATCTTGTATGGATTCAAACAAGTTGGTGCAGAGCCTCTCATGCACATGAGAAGTGTGGTGAAAAATTTCTATAACAAAGATAATGTATCAGAATGGTTACTCAGAAGTCCAGGATGATGGATTGCTAATCCATGACAAAATCTCATTATGACAGAAAAAGTGCTACTTGGATATGTTTCATTTTTAGCCTTTCCACGATGTCATGAGCTATAAGGAAACAAAAGTGTTGAATTCAACCATGATATACTGTAATGATAAGAGATATATGAAGCCTTTAGAGAAAAACAACATTCCAGATAGACCGAAGTACATTGAGATCAAGCATTAAATTCTCTGTGATGAATTCCAGAAAAGAGAAGTGGTTCTCCAATATATCCCCATCTCCACAGATGAGCAGATAACAAATATTTTGGTAAAGCCTTTGTCCAAGATGAAAAAGTTTGTGTACTCAAGAAACAAGTTGGAGCTCGTGGAGACGACTTCCGTATTGAAAAAGGAAGAGATTAATCCCAGTTTGGGAGGGAGAAATGATGTGTTATTGATTTATGGATAGTCATTTTTTCAGTTTTAAAAATGGTCTAGGATGAGTAGTTCCTTTCTAGTTCGGAAAGTGGTTTGAGATTTCTGATGAACAAGAATTTTCCAATTCAGAAAATGGTACAGATCGGACAGTCATTTTCGTAATAAAAATGGTTTGATAGATTGTTGATGTACCATACATAGTGATTCCCCTTGTGGATAGTGTGGGGGAATGTTCTAGGACAATCATTCTTCTTGGCAGTCAATCTAAGTAGTGGTCAATTAGAATGGTCTGCCTCATCGGGAAATCATTCTTTCGAAGTTCACAATTGTGAGTAGTTTCAAAGAATGGTCCGTTTTGGAGGATGGTGCAGGATAATAATTTCCATTAGGAAATGGTCCAGACAGTCATTCCCTAGGGAAGACTCATTCTCTCCAGGTTTCACTATGTTTAGTGCTAGAGGAATGGACCAGTTAGGTGAATGGTCCAGGTTCAACAATCAGGGACAGGAATTCCCTAAGGTAAACTCATTCTATCTAGGTTGCACTATGTTTAGTGCCGGAGGAATGGCCTAGTCAGGTGAATGGTCGAGGCTCATAAATTAGGGAAAATTATTATTCTATGCTTGAGAAGAATAGTCCAGATAGACAATGGTTGATGTTTTACTTTATTAAGGAATATGATCTTATAGATCTCACAGATGTGATTGGAATAATGGCCCAGATGGCTCAATTTATATCATGATATTGTTTTTTGTGCAGGTTGATATCATATGATATGATTGCTATGGAGATTGTATGTCTCTAGATAGTAGTGTATGCTACTGTGGTGGATGTGTTCCACTAGTTGTGACTATGTACCACTAATTAAGTAGACGTGTGCTACTTGGTGTGGTAGTGTACCACTAGATTGCAGTTGTGTACTACTATGGATAGACACAATTGTGTTCTATTGAATGACATTGTTCTGATTGCCATTTAGACTATTAGTAGTGTTGAAAATGATTATCAGCTAGGTGGATAGTCAGTGTGATTATGGACAAACATTATCCAGGAAGAGAATGGTCTAGATAGAACAGTTTGTTGGTGGAAAAGTATTCTCTCTATGGAGAATGGTCCAGGCTGACAGTTTATTGACATGTCATGAACTAGTATTTTCCTAAGGTACAGATTGTGAGTTGATTAGGAAAATGGTTCAGGAATGATATTTTCTAAGTCATATAGGTTGAGATAAATCTCTATGGTACATATGAATCGATTAGAAAATAGTCCTCGATTGACATTCCTATAGGAATGGTCTTTGTAGTCCATGGTGTAGCTTTTAGCATCTGTTGGGACAATCATTCTTCTAGGACGTATGTCCATATTAGATCAATGGTCCTTGTATCACTCTGTGGAGTTAGTGACTTATACAACATCATGCATGTAACATACCCTTCCACACTCAGGCTGGGATACGTTACCTTAAACATGTTGCAACACACCCAACCACCCGCAGGCTAGGCATGCTGCAACCCCAAGACTCAGTTCTTTGCTCCAAATTCAAAAATAGAGGACTTCTCAATAATATTAGAAGCATGCACACCACATGCATAAGACAAGATCCATGTCATAGCATAAAAGAGATAAACAATGTGCCATGCACAACAAATAACCAACGGAGAGGCACATTATAATACATATCTCAGAGATAATTAAATACATAGTGAAATACATTAAACATAAAACATAGAGAGCACTTATCTTTGCAAGTAAACATTCACCAACTGGTTGTAGAACAAGGACGTTCCTCCCAACCATAGACGTTGTTGTTCATTTACTCTCAACAACAGGTCACCCCTGAGCCAGGGCTATGAATCCACAATGACGGGTCCTAGGTCAAGTTTAAATAAACAGTAGTTGGATAAGTATCTCTCGGGATTCTCAACCTCACAACAATCCTAATTTCCAGCTCTCTTTCCCCCTCAGCCTGCACAACCCCAAGAAATGAACACCTTTCTCTGCCATGCAGTCCCTGAGGTTGTTCCATTTCTCTCTAGGGATCCAATGCTACTGGTCAGGAAATATCCCTACTAGAAATTCCAAGGACTCTTAGCTGTGGACAATTCCATTTGAAGTGCCATCAAGTTCATGCACACATGCATCCATTCCCTCCTGGAATGATCAGTAAATCATTACAATGAATCAACGATGACTCTCCTTTCCCTGCCATATGTTTCCATGCTCATCCCAAGAGCACACGAACTAGCGGTAGTGAGTGAAGAGGAAGAAGAACCAGTGAGAAGAGGATGAACCAAGGGAAGAACAATCCTCTAACTTCACCCCAAGACACCCTCACGCCGCCATTCATATCCATGCTCAGACCAAGAGCATACGAATGCAGCAAGAGTGAGGCTCCCAAAAATAAAGAGTGGAAAAGGTGTAGCAATGAAAGAATAAGAACAAGTGGACAAGGGATCCCCCACCCAAGCCAAAGATGGGTTTATATAATTACTTGGAAATCAAGAACCACATGGCCTCCCCCAAGAAGCTCATGTAACCCCCTTTTCTCCATAAAATCAATTATGGGTAAATAAAATAATAATAACAATACTTATCCCCTCAAGCCCCCTCTCTCATGGAATCATATCCCCCTATCTCTTTTGTCCTTGTCGGTCTTGCAACCAGCGGTGTATTTTATTAAAGTATATGAAGTATTACATTTCCTAGGCAGTTTGGCCCCTTCTCAACTTTATCGGCTCACCAACCTAAGTCATATTTTTATAATACATTATAGTTCATAAGGGTTATAACCGGGATGTTACATCCCCCTCTCCTTATTTTGGCACCATCCTCAATGCATAACACTATTCCTATGTTATTAAGATTACAAATTTAGGCCCTCTGGTCTTAATTCACATAGGCAATCCAACCCAATCTTATATACATAGGCACTCTAACCTAAAACATGTTTGTATATGCATTCTAACCTAAATTATCTATGATGATCTTTAGAATTTATATTTTTGGCAGTTGTTCCAACCAATAAGCTCTCCTTCCCTCTCATCCCTACAGAACCCAAAGAAATGAAACCCTTTCTCTGCCATCCAGACCCTCAAGTTGTTCCACTTCTCCCCGGCTTCAGTGCACTCGACCAGGAAGTTTCAGAGTTGTGGGCTCCAGAACTCCAGTTGTAGCAAGTCCATTGGACTTCCTTCCTTCCATGCCTTTGTCATTTAGTTGCTCCAACATCACCTTCTTTTATATTATAGTCTGGTACTTTTCTAGATCTTCAACATTCATCGTTTTCCTACAATATTTCAAATTAGCGAGCATGTCAGTTCAAAATTTTTGCATAAAATTCTCATTCTTTCTCATATTGTAAGAGTAAATTTTCATAATCCAATACAATAATTATATGTGTGGTTCATGGATCTGCATCCATATGGTTGTCTTGCTAACTTGGCTCACTATTTTCCTTGACATACCCATTGTGTGCATGACCTCAATCAAGAGCTATCAAAGTCTCATGTTCATTTTGGTCACTCACCTTCTAGGCCCAGGCTCAGGCATCCCTTTTTTTGCTATGCAATCCCTCAAGCGATCCATCTTGTTTGACCAAGGTTCTCTTACACAAGAAGAACTACTCATCGTGTGCATGATCCCAATCAATAGTTTACAAGAACTATCAAGGTCTCCTCTTCCTTGCGGTCACTCACCCTCTAGGCCCAGTCTCAGGCATTCCCCTCTCTTCTATATAGTTCCTCGGGTGATCCATCTTGCCTTGCCAAGGTTTTCTCGCACAAGAAGAATTCTAGAGACTTTATCGAGCCTTACGGTCAGGGCATCCCTCAGACTTTCTCTGTCGAGGTGTCGTTCCGACATTGTGTTACCTCAACACAACATATTCTAGGAGATCATGGCTTACCACAGGGTTATCATGGCTCAGTAATAGCCTTTTCCATGATTTCTAGCTTTCATATCCAACATCTCATCTATATTATACACAAACAGTCATCACGAGATATCATTATAACCGTTTTAACATAAATTTCAAATTTGTTTTATACAAAAAAACAAAATTTTCCAAGCATGAGATTTTTGCTCATAATGTTTGGCTCTACAACTATAGATATCAGTCTTCCTTATGGGCTTGCATCCCTGCCATATCCAAGACCATCCTACCTGAAATTTCCTTGATTTACATTCAACAAAAACAATTTGTCAGTAATTATCAAATCATAATTCCCAAAACTATTTTATATAGGAAAAAATAAAACTTTTATACATGAGCTTCTGCTCATAATAATTTGACTCTTGCAGCAATAGGCATTGGTATTCTTTATGGGCTTACAACACTTCCATATCCCAGACCCCTTTCTTCCTGCAATTTCAAAATTCCTCAGCCAAACAAATTGTCAATATCTCATGTACAAGATATATATTTTCATGGAAACGATTCAAAACAAAATCACAAAGTCATCTCATAATTGTTTACAACTATAATTCAATTACTTCTATTAATCCAACTATCAATTGGAATGAACTCATCATTACATACACATGTATTATCTGTCACACATACTTTTCATAATGCAACAATTAATAAGATAAAAATCAATCATGTGCCAATACCCATGGTCACATCTACACAATGCATCCATGCATGGACTACATAATACCACATAACTATGTCATGTATTCCACCATGATGAGTTGGAAGGTTTGGTCAACGATTCAACACATCATCCACACACTTCCTATTGCTTGCCTAACTATTTGGTTACCTTCCTTTTCAACCCAAACACAACACCAATAATATATTCCTTAAGTGCTCTTCAGTGTTGGCAAATAGGTTGCAATCCAAACATCAGATATACAGTAGATACCATCGAGCACTCACATAGCGCTATGGACCTTCCATATCCAACCATATTATGGTCCCACACATGAATAGCTCTATGGATATTCATTGTTATATAAGGAGTATGTCTCCTGAATTAACTTGGTTATGATCCCATAACCAATCATAACATAATATGCCACCGACATTTTGTCTAAGTGCATTCTAGCATCAACAACACTTACACACTCTAGGCCTTTGGCCATTACATATCAATTTAAATACTGAAAATTAACTGAGGGAATCCTTACCTTGATCCCCTTCAACATGTATGCATCAACGGAAACTAAATGCATACCTGCCTGGTTGTTACCAACCTCTTGTTGTTGTCTGACCAACTGATATTTGTAGAATCTCACAGACTTCCCCCTTCATCATTTTTATCACCATTCCTGCCATCCTCATGGGTCTTCATCTCGATGGGAATTATAAGAAACAACAACATCCACATATTTAACCCTGTTGTATCATTTTTCCTGAATACATAATCCATCCTTAGTCATACTTAAACATTATTTTATAATAACAGACTATTATAAGTTCACTAGCATGTTATATGCATATCCAAGCATGTACATATGCAAAATTACACATCCATATGCACCAAGCATTTACTGTCAACATGCATACTAATGCATATGTAATTTAACTTCATTGTATGCTTCATGCACTCTAGTGCATTTCTGTTTCAATTCACTTATTTATTTATCTATTTCTATTGTAGTTGGTTGTCCTTGAATTAATTTATATCCTTGATGCCTTGCATGCTCTCATTCTACTCATATGCACTATGGTTCCCTAGTTTGAACACTTTCCAACCAAGTTCCACTTGGCCATTCTACAATCCAACCAATGTGTTCTATTTTCAGCAGCCTCTCCTAAGCAGTCATATCCAAGTTTACCTTTATGAAACATTCCAGCACCCTGGAATGAAGTAGCTCAAACATTCCATCACCCTAGTACAACGTTCTTGAATCAAATAATATTACTCCTTAGTTTCCCATTAGGTTACTTCATTAACCTTTCCTTGTGAAACCATACCTTTCACACTTAATATCATTCCCAATGGAAGTCCATTTTCACTCAATGACACTTTTTAAGTGAGGGCATTCCCAATTCCTCTGCATTGGCATCTTTCTTCCACTGTGAACTTTGATTTAAGCTTTTGGACAGTACATAAGTCATATCTAACAAATCCTTCCCTGCAACTCCTACGTTTGACACATAGAGATTATTTACACACCACCTCTTAAGCTCTTTGTTTCCTTCCACATCAAGCTTGAAATTGTCTACACATCTCTACCTTCAAGGCTATGGAGCCTTACGTTTCCTTTCTATGCCCATTAATGACATTATTCACCTACTAGCTTAATGTCTCATGTGAGGATTCTTTCTTTTGTAGTACCTCATCCAACCTTTGTAAGCAAATTCCTGCTTCATGTAATGTTCCCAAGCCAATTGTTTTTTGCTTCGAAACACTAACTAACCATTGATTTGATTGTTAACTGTTGTGTATGAAGGTTGGCCATGAACATTTCGGCCTTAGGATTTATTCATGTTATTTAGACACAATTTATACAAGAATCATTGCAACATATGAATATCTTTAACAATACACCAGATAGGAAGCACAAACAAGATCTGAACTTTATTATAAGAAAGAAAGCACCTAATACAAATAGAGAAGAAGATATGGAATAGCTTCAGATGGCTTCAAGACAATAATAAGAGCTGCATACAAAATTCTCTCGGAGATACAAATCAAGCCTCCCAAAGGATACAATAGAATATGAATGCTCCACTACAAAACTAGGGTTTATCCTAACCCTCAAGTTGTTCGTACATCCTGCTGTAGACAATGGAGACCAAGGGTTCAACCCTCCTAAAGATGAAGACCCCCAAATGCTTCTAAATGTCTCCTAGTGATAGATATGGCAATCATATCCTTCTCTTGAAGTATGGAGCTCAAACACTAAAGCCTCCTCCTCAAACTGTAAAAACCCCAAACTAGTACGACCCTCTTGAAACCCTGAATATGGCCAATAATTCGGCCTAGCTGAACAAGGGAGTTGAATCCACTGAAACTCTCTAAGATGATAGATCAGATAGTCACAAACCCCTGAGATAAGTTCCAATCTTAGATCTGGTCTATGGCCTCCTAGATCTGAAAAAACCTGAATCACCAAATCATCCTCTACCTCCCAAAACCGTCCCAACTTACAGAAAATGATAGGGACATGATAGCTCCTCAAAGAAGCCTCCAAACTAATGAGCAAGGGCCTGCAAGCAAAACTCTAATGCTAAAATCTTCGAAGGCTTCCTTAATAGGTTGGATTGAACTTCTCTTCAACAAATGGTGTGCCTCTACTGGAAAGTCCTAACTGGTACGACCTTGTTGATCTTCCTAAATAGATGAAGCATGTAGAATGGTGTGGGTGGAGTATTTCATCCCCGAGACCAAGCTTGGAGAAAGTGAGTAGGATATTTCACCACTGAGTTGTTCTCTAGGGTTTGTAATATCAAAACCTTCAAAACTGTATGCTCAAGAGCATCAACAAGCAAATACCAAATATCCAAGATGAAATGAGAGGTGTGCCCTAACCTTCTCTTTATACCTTTTTTATGTTTCCTTGTTGAGTTAAGTTAATCCCTAGGGTTAACTCCTAACTCAACCTCCAACGCTTCTATTCCTTCATTGCATTACCCTTTTAACTCTTTTTACCTTTTCACTAAGTCAACTTAAAAATATAACATTATTTTGGTTGACTTTTCCCCTTTGTGTGACACTATGGTCTAGTGGGGATGCCTAGACCACTAAGTCTTCCCAAACCTATTCATCAAGAGGTGGGGGACATTAGATAACTAAGTTATCATCTTGTACTTTCCCATCAATTAGCTGACAAGCGAACTGATCCCTTGCATACTCCATCACCAAGTGGTCCTTCCAATCAATAGACACATTTGTCATGACATAAATGGATGGCCTCCTGGACAATGCATCAGCCACCACGTTGTTCTTCCCTTTGATGAATTCAATGTCAAAGTCATAGGCCTATATTCTACTTACCCATTTATGTTGCCTTTCATTTAAGTCCTTCTGCTCCAATAGGTACTTAAGACTATTATGGTCTGATCTGACCACAAATCGTGCACCTACTAGGTATTTCTTGAATTTGTCCAGAGCGTGCATGATAGACAACATTTCTTTGTCATAAATGTTGTAAAGTAGCTCAGGTCCCTTGATTTTTCGGCTCTCATAGGCAAGAGGGTGCTTGTTCTGCATCAATACGGCCCCTATACCTTCTCCTGAAGCATCACATTCCAAGGTAAAAGGCTGGCTGAAATCTGGTAGGGCTAAGACAAGGCACATGATCATCACCTTTTTCATCTTGTCAAATGTGAATTGAGCCTCCTCAGTCCATTTGAAGGCTCCCTTCTTAGTCAAATCGGTCAAGGGTGCACATAGCTGAGAGAACCCTTTGACAAATTTCCTGTAATAAGTGCACGTGCCTAGAAATCCCCTTAATTCTATGAGTGTCTTAGGAGTAGGCCACTCCATAATGGATTCAATTTTCTGTTGATGTACTTGTACCCCTTTTGCTCTGATGATGTGTCCCAAGTAAAGAACCTCCATCATTCCAAAATCACATTTGGACTCTTTATCATAAAGTGACTTCTTCTCCATGATAGATAAAATTTGATCCACATGTTGAAGGTGTTCCTCCCACGTCCTTCTATAAATGAGCAAATCATCAAAAAATACCAAAATATGTTTCGTTAACTGCTTGTTGAAGACATGGTTCATACAAGATTGGAACGTGGCTGGGGCATTGGTTACCCTGAAGGGCATCACCAAGAACTCATAATGACCATAATGACACCTGGAAGTAGTTTTTGGGATGTCCTCCTCTCTCATCTTGATTTGATGGTAGCTAGAGAATAGGTCATTTTTTGTGAAATAGAAAGCCCCATGCAGTTCATCCAGCAACTCGTCAATCCTTGGTATAGGATACCTGTTTTTTATTGTCTTTTTATTCAAAGCTCGGAAGTCAATGCACATGCGCATAGTTCCATGTTTTTTCTTGACAAGCACTACTGAAGAAGCAAAAGGGATAGAGCTCGGCCTGATGTGCCCTATGTCCAAAATCTCTTTGATGGCTTTCTCTATATCATCTTTATAATTCTTCAGATTCCTGTATGGTGTGGTGATGACTGGTTTAGCTCTTGCCTCTAACTCAATGATGTGCTCAAACCCCCTGTCTGGTGGCACCCCTGGAGGAATCGATCCAAACACTTTGTTGTGTTTGTCAATGATCTCTTGGATTTATGGAGTGTAGCGGACCTTACCCTGCTCATCCACATGTGTCGAAATCCTACATTCAAATGCATACACTATCTCCTCTCTCCTGAAGATGACTTCCATCCTCTTGGCTGTAACTACCTCGACAGAATTACATGTCATGCCTCAGAGCACTACCTTTCATCCACCCTCCTCTATAAAATACATTTCCATGGTTTTGTAGTTGGTGGTGATAGTCCCCAATCTACTAAGCCACTGAACTCCAAGGATTATGTTATTGTCCAGAAGGTCCATCACATAGACATCCTGTATCATCTCATGCCTACCCAATGTAAGCTTCATACCTGGAATGTACCAGTCACAGGGCATAGTGCTTCCACTTGCTACCTCCACCTTGAACCCTTCAAATTCAACCGTGGGTATATGACTGCTCCGAAACAATCTTGAGTCAGTGAAGTTGTGATAAGCTCCCCCATCAATCAATATTGATACCTTCTTCCCTTGCAAGACTCCTCTCATCCTAAAGGTGTTATATTTGGGCACCCCACTGATAGATGCCAAGGTGGGTTTCCCCTCATCCATGTTGTCATGTCCTTTGATCTCCTCCTCTGCTGTCTCTATGGTTTTGGCCTCCATGTTCTATATTTGGCCAAAATATTCCTCTTCCTCATTGTCTGAAGTCACCTCTATGTAGTGCACTTGGCCACGACCCATGCACTTGTGTGATGGGTTCCATGGCTCTTTGCAAGTGAAGCAAATTTGTTTCATTCTTAGTTCCCTCTTGGTTTTCTCATCCATTCTTCCACGTCCTCTGTCAAACCCCCTTAGGTTACGTCCTCCCGGGTTCATTAGAGGTCTCTGGTCTCTTCCTCTGGTGTTAAGAAGTGGTCTAGGCACAAATTTTGGTTTGGCAGCTGGTCCTAGGTCCCTTGTCCTCCAAATAACATCCTGTAGGTTGGTAGGCTTAAAATCCTTTACCCAACCCTTCAAGGGTTCCATCAACCCTTCAGTGAAGAGCATCATGAGTCTGGTTGGTGATATATCCTGCACCATGACTGCTAGCCTCTGGAATTACTCAATGTATACCTCTACTGCTCCTTTTTTCTTGAGCTGTGTGAGCTCCCGAAAGTGTAGCTCAGGATCCCCTTGATCAAATATATCAATCAGTCTCTGAGTGAACTCTATGTAGGTCACTATCTGATTGTGTCCTAGTGTGGTGAGTCCATGATACCACCAATCATGAGATTTTCCATCCAAGTACATAATGGAAAATTTGATGGCTTCCATCTCCCTCATGGGATTAAGTTGCAGATAAGTGTCCAGCTTCTATACCCATGCCTGCGTGGTCATCTTGGTTGTATCATAAAATAATTGGATTTCCATCTTCCCTGCTCTTTGTTCAAACTCATAATTGCTCCTGTGGTTTGGCCTGGGCTTGTTTCTGAACTTGAGTTGGCAGTATTGATCCAAGGACATCTACCTCTGAATTATCGTCTCCAAGTCATGGTACTCCCTGGTACACTGTGCCATCTGCTCAACAAAGTCATCTACCTGCTCCTACTGTACTTTTTCATCTATGAATGTGGGAAAATATGGTCTAGGGTTAGCCTTGCTACCCATTTGTCCATGTGATGTACCCCCTCCATGGCTTCCCTTGGACCTAGAAGTTTTTTCTGGATTATACTTATTTCCTCCATGGGATCCAACCTCTCTGCCTCCATACGTCTTAGGGTCTTTCCCTTGATGATTCATCTGCATCAATAGCTAGGTTATCCGAGTTTGATTCTCATCAATATTCCTCATATTCCCATCTACCTTATTCAAGGTCTCAGTGATTTTGATTTTTCCCTTCCGGTTTGTCTCCTGGATTTCCTGTAAGTGATAGACTAGGTTTATTTCTGTAAGGTTTAGGGTTTTATGGAATTCACCTGCCAAGTAAGCCAAGCCCTGTGGCTCATAGTCATCACCTGAACCTTCCATTTCATCTTTTTTTTCACTGGTCTTCTTATTCTTTCGGCCCATATAGATACCACTGTACCTATGCATGCGCTAATCCTCACAGGATGGGAGGATTAGAGCTATGGTACCACTGTAATGTTCCCAAGCCAATTTTTTTTTGCTTGGAAACACTAATCAACCACTGATTTGATTATTAATTGTTGTGTATGTAGGTTGGCCATGAAAATTTAGGCCTTAGGGTTTATTCATGTTATTCAGCCACAGTTTATACAAGAATCATTCCAAAATATGAAGATCTTTAACAATACACCAGATAGGAACCACAAACAAGATATAAAATTTATTATAAGAAATCAAGCATATTATACAAATAGAGAAGAAGATATGGAATAGATTCAGATGGCTTCAAGACAATAATAAGAGTTGCATACAAAATTCTCCTTGAGATAAAAATCAAGCCTCCCAAAGGCTGCAATAGAATATGAATGCTCCACTACAAAACTAGGGTTTAGCCTAACCCTCAAGTTGCTGGTACGACCTACTGAAGACAATGGAGACCAAGGGTTCGACCCTCCTGAATATGAAGATCCCCAAATGCTGCTAAAATCCTCCCAGTGATAGATTAGTGCAATGATATCCTCCTCCTGAAGTATGGAGCTCAAACACTAAAGCCTCCTCCTCAATCTGCAGAAACCTTAAACTGGTACATCCCTCCTTAAACCCTGAATATGGTCAATAATTCGGCCTAGCTAAACAAGGGCTTTGAATCCACTGAAACTCTCTAGGATGATATATTGGGCGGTCACAAACCCATGAGAGAAGTTCCAAGGTCAGATCTGGGTTATGGCCTCCTAGATCTGAAAAACACTGAATCACCAAATCGTCCTTTACCTCCCAAAACCATCCCAACCTGTAGAAAATCATAGGAATGTGATAAATCCTCAAATAAGCCTCCAAAATGATGAGTAAGGGCCTGCAAGAAAAACCCTAATGCTGAAATATCCCAAGCCTTCCTCAATAGGATGGATCAAACTTCTCTTCAACAAATGGTGTGCCCTTGCTGGAAAACCCTAACTGGTACGATCCTACTGATCTTCCTGAATAGATGAAGGATGTAGAATGGTGTGGGTGGAGTATTTCATAACCAAGACCAAGATTGGAACAAGTGAGTGGGATACTTTACCACTGAGTTGTTCTCTAGGGTTTGTAATATCAAAACCCTCAAAACTATATGCTCAAGAGCATCACCAAGAAAATACCAAATATCCAAGATGAAATGAGAGGTGCGCCCTAGCCTTCTGTTTATACTTTTTTTTGTTTCCCTGTTGAGCTAAGTTAATCCCTAGGGTTAACTCCTAACTCAACCTCCAATGCTTCTATTCTTTCATTGATTTACCCTTGTAACTCTTTTTACCTTTTCACTAAGTCAACTTAAAAATATAACATTAGTTTGGTTCACTTTTCCCCTTTGTGTGAGACTATGGTCTAGTGGGGATGCCTAGACCACTAAGTCTTCCCAAACCTCTTCATCAAGAGGTGGGAGACATTACACTTCAATGACCCTAACATCTGATCTTTTTCTTGAATTGATCTGATTATACCTCTAATCCTGCCAAACATGCAAGTAATCATCTAGTTAGAATTATACATATCATACAAAAATTGTCAATTACGTTTACAGGTACCTTTTTGGTTTAATTTAAGAAGAAAATTATATCAATTGTAAGATTTATCCAAAAATAGAATGGTTCCAGGTCATTTTCCTCTGAATCATCTTTCCAACCACTCAAATCTCTCCCCAAACAGATATTGGAGTTGAAAGTTAGGGCTCCCTAAAAAACAACTTTCAAACCCTTGAGGTGATAAAGAAAATCGAAAATTGCAAAGGCGCTTCCTTCAAACCAGGTTCCACATGACCACGGCTAGAAACCGCGGCTAAATCCTTCCTGGCAATTTTTTGTCTCGAAACAACCAATTCGGCCATTGTCCCTTCTTCCCTCAACTCTCAACTGCATGTGACCAAAACCATGACCTTGCGCTTAGCTGAAAAAAATGCTTATCCAGAGCTTTGGGACTTTAGAACTTTGGAACCTTCAACCAGGACCCAATCAACGGTCCTCATCCTCATTCATGATCAACAATCGAGATCCACTTCAGAACTCTGCACTTCAAAAGTTTCAACTTTTGACCTCCACTTTCCCCTGGAGTACTCTGTACCTGAAGTTCAGAATCAGGCACCACGCGTCCTCCTCAAATCAACGACTATAGTCCACTTCGGGACTTCGGCCTTTGGAAGTCTCAAATTTTTCTGCTTGCTTCCTCTCAGGACACTTTTACCTAGAGTTCACGATTTTTCGACGCGTGTCCTCCCGCAGATCAACAACTATGAATCGCTTCGGCTATTTAGGCTTCGGGAGTTTCAAACTCTTTGCCTTCGCTTTCTTCCGTAGTGCTTTCACCCAGAGTTGATGATCCATCGACGCGTGTCTCTCACAGATCAACAATTGTGAATCACTTCGGCTCTTTGAGAGTTCTCTACCCAATGCCAACTGTCACATATTTTCTTCTGAAATGCCCAGTCTTCGAACTACATGATCTGTCACCACATGGTGAAATACTAGAAGCAGACATGTGGCCCAATCAAGTGGGTGACACATGTCATGTTCTAACTGAAATTTCAATACTTCATATGCTCAAAACTTACTGACATGTGGCACACATCCCATGTGTCCACATCATCCCAGGTGACGTCTGCAAGCCATGTCACTTCAGGAATTCCATGATCCACATCACCTCTAGGTGACGTCATCATGCCCCATCACTTCGGCTCTTCGATATTTGGGACTCCAAGAGTTTCCACACTAACACACTTTATTTTCTCCTAAATGCCAAACTAAAATCGACAGGTCACACTCCTCCCACAGCCAACGACTGTGATTAACTCTGGATTCGACTTTGGGGTTTCTCACTCCAGACGACCCCCATACTCTGAATACTTGCTAGATCTGATGGTCCTAAATACTCCCGAAATCCATTGCTCCATCTAATGGTCTATGAGACTTCAGGATTTTGGACTTTGACACTTCAAGCTTTGCATGCCTACCAATATCGATGAAGCAACGAATTTACGAAGTATTCCCCTTCTCTCTTGGCATTGATCGACAACTGATGATCAACCATCTAGATCTGACGACTGGGAATTAACCTTTCCAAAATTCTAGTTTTTCCTTCATTGGACGACTCCTACTCACCGGCCCTCTGATCCAACGATCCATATCTCTCTTGATCCCATAATGGAAATCGCTCCTGAATTTGAAGAGGATGGTCATGATCCTTCAAACCCCTTAAAAAGGATCTCCAACATTCTAGCTTCTACGTGGACTCTGCAATGCCATTCCTCTTGAAATTTTCGACTTCAAGGTCATAAATCTATCTCAACCACGAGACTCTGACCAACATATCCAACCCATACTGGTCCATTGTTTCAACCAGAATCTCTGATACCATTCTATAACATACCCTCCCACCCTCAAGCCTGGCTACGTTACCTTAAACAGGATGCAACACACCCAACCACCCGTAGGCTAGGCACGTTGTAGCCCCAAGAATCAGATCTCTAATCCAAATTTGAAAACGTATGACTTATTAATAATATTAGAAGCATGCACACCACATGCATAAGACAAGATCCATGTCACATCATAAAATATATAAAAAATGTGCCATGCACAAAAAATAACCAATAGACATGCACATTAGAATACATATCTCAAAGATAATTAAATACACAGTGGAATACATTAAACAGAAAACACATAGAGCACTTATCTTTGCAAGTAAACATTCACCAATTGGTTGTAGACCAAGGAAGTTCCTCCCAACCATAGACATTGTTGTTCATTTACTCTCAACAACAGGTCACCCCCAATCCAGGGCTATGAATCCACAAGGACAAGTCCTAGGCCAAGTCTAAATATAGAGTTGTTGGCTAAGTAGCTCTTAGGTTTCCTAACCTCACAACAATCATAATTTCCAACTCTCTTTCCCCCTTAGCATACACAACCCCAAGAAATGAACACCTTTCTCTGCCATGCAGCCCCTGAGGTTGTTCCATTTTTCTCCAGGGATCCAATGGTACTGGTGAGGAATTCTCCCTACTAAAAAATCCAAGGACTCTCAGCTGTGGACAGTTCCATCCGAACTGCCATCAAGTTCATGAACACAGACATCCATTCCCTCTTGGAATTATTAGTAAATCATTACATCCATTAAACGATGACTCTCCTCTCATTTCCATCCATTTCCATGCTTAGCCCAAGAGCACACAAACTAGTGGTAGTGAGTGAAGAGGAAGCAGAACCAGTGAGAAGAGGAAAAACCAAGGGAAAAACGATCCCCTAACTTCACTCCAAGACACCCTCATGTCGTCATTCATATCCATGCTTAGACCAAGAGCATATGAATGCAACAAGAGTGAGTCTCCCAAAAATGAAGAGTGGAAAAGGTGTAGAAATGAAAGAATAAGAACAAGTGGACAAGCGATCCCCCACCCAAACCAAAGATGGGTTTATATAATTACTTGAAAATCATGAACCACATGGCCTCCCCCAAGAAGCTCATGTAACCCCATTTTCTCCATAAAATAAATTATGGGTAAATAGAATAATAATAACAAGACTTAGCCCCTCAAGCCCCTCTCTCGTGGAATCATATCCCCCTATCTCTTTTTTCCTTGTCAGTCTTGTAGCCAACAGTGTATTTTATTAAAGTATATGAAGTATTACATTTCCTAGGCACTCTGGCCCCTTCTCAACTTTACCAAATCACCATCCTAAGTCATATTTACATAACACATTATAGTTAATAAGGGTTAGAATCGAGATGTTACAATGCCTAATTACCCAGATGGAGTATGGCTTCGAGAGATGATGCAGTGGATGCTATCAAATGATAGTGATGATGGTGCTCATGATCTAATCATGATATAGTATGTATGACTATGATGATGCTACATGTTCAATGGTATGTTTGTGCTCAAGACCATTGCCTTCAATACCTCCGTATCTAGGAGGGAGTTTTGATATTATGGTAGCTACGAGAGGTATTTACCTCCATGTGTAACCTTGATGAGAATATAATATTCTGAGAAGCAAGAAGAAACCCTAAAACATTGAACATAACCCTAGAAGACAAGTTGTCTCAAGGAAATATTTAATATTAAGTGTTTAGCCTCTAGAATGAGAAGTTGGCCCAGACATCTTAGGAAAAATAGTATAAATACAAGAATCCAGATCTCATTTGGTACACACGGCTCGCAATTACAGAAATGTACAAGTGCGCACTGCAGAAACTGGGTAAGTGCGCAAGTCTAGAGAGTAGCTGCAGCTGCAACTACTGCAATATTTATTCTCGGTTTAGGCTTGGAATTTCTATTGGTTATGGTTTGGAATTTATACCCTGTATAATTTCTCTGGAGAGAGGTCTGTTACATTGATTGGCTATTAGGCGTAGGTTTTGCTTCAAGAATCATTCTATGTCAAGGTTAAGGTGCTCGAGGGTGTCTTCGGCCTATGGTTAGGTGACAATATTTCTATATTTTCGATGGTTAAACGAGAACATATATTATTTCTAACACTTTCCACTATCTTTAGTAGTCTAAGATTATAACATCTATATGATTTCTTATTACATGAATATCCTAAGAATATTCCTTCATCAGATCTTGGATCAAACTTTTCTAGGTTATCTTCATCATTCTTTATGTAACATTTACTTCCAAAAGTTCTAAAGTGTTTTGTAGATGTTGGCCTTCCAAACCATAGTTCATAAGGGGTTTTGTCATGGTTGGGTCTCAATTGATCTCTATTAAGTATGTGGACTATTGTGTAGATTGCATCTCTCCATTATTTTTCTAGAAGCTTGGCTTCATTTAGCATGGTTCTTGCAGCTTCTTTAACTGCTCTGTTTTTCCTTTCTACCACTCCATTTTGTTGAGTCCTGGGAGCTGAAAACTATCTTTTGATACCATGATTTTCACAGAATTGAATGAACTCTTTAGAGGTGATTTCTCCTCCATTATCTGATCTTAGACGTTTAATTTTGAGATTTGTTTCATTTTCTACAAGGGCTTTGTATATTTTAAATTTCTCAAAGGCTTCTAATTTTTATTTTAGAAAGAATGCCTAGGTCAATCTTGTGTCATAATCAACAATCAACATAAAATATTTTTCACCAGAAGTACTTTTGGTTCTGGTTGGTCCACATAGATCTATGTGAATAAACTCTAATGGTTTTATTGTGGAATTCTCTTTTGTTTTGAACCTAACTCTTGTTTTCTTTCCTATTTGACAATGTTTACAAATAGAATCTAACGGCTTAATCGCTTTTGGCAGGTCCCTAACTGCCTTTTTCTCATTGGATTTGATCAAGTTTTCAAATATTAAATGTCCCAACCTTCTATGCCATAGCCAAATTTCATCTACTTGGATTAAACAACATTTTTATTCTTCATCTATATTAAGGATGTACACATTGCTAGATGTTCTTGGTGCAACTGCCACTAGCTTTTCAGTGTCTTTTTTCTGATCTCACATTTCTGAGAAACAAAAGTAAGTATGTGACCCTGATCACATGTTTGACATACACTTAGGAGATTTGGTTTGATATTTTCTACCAGAAGTACATCTTCTGCTTTGATTTTATTATTTCCTAAACTATTAGTGACTTTTCCCAGTATCTTGGCTGACAAGTTATCTCCAAAAGTTACTTATCCTTTTCCTTTCTTATTTAAATTGATAAATTTACTTTGATCTCCAATCATGTGTTTGGAACATCCACTATCTATATACCACTGGCATCCTTGATTTCTTTCATAGAAGACTGCATTGCACTCTGTTTTATTTTTCTTCCATTCTTTTTTATTATGGGAAATATTTGTCTTTTTATCATATTTTGGAAATCTACATTCACTAGTTTTATGACCATAGTTGTTGCATTTTTGGCATTCACTATTGAAGTCTTGCAAAGGATAAAATGAGTTATAGTTTCTCTTCTATGTATTGTACTTATTGTTCTTATATATTTGGATATTTCTACGATTGCTTTGTCCATAAGATTTTCAGTGTACTGCCTTATGTCCAAAATTATTGCAAGGGTAACAATATCCAATAAATAGATATTTATGGGAATTGCTTCTGATGATTGTATTTTTCTTGTCATATTTTACTCTAGTAGGGAGTATTGATTTATGTTTATGTGTAACAATTTTTAATGGTATCATCTTTGCTTTATTATCTTCTTTTCTTAATGAGTTTTTTAGAGCATCTGCATAACTGATTAGTTTCTTGACATATCCTTGTGATGTAGAAGTTGAGTCTTAAGTGTATCCCAAACCAGCCTTGTTGTTTGGTGACCTTTGACTACTGAGAATTTCATTCAAGATCTTTGAACTATTTCTAAATTGTTATCCCTTCTTTTCTTTCTCAATTTCAATTTTTTGCGGCTTAATTTCAGCTTCTAGTTTCCCACATACTTGTTTTTTATCATTAAGTTGTTGTAAAATGGCTTCTTCAATTTTATTAGCTTCTAGGAGCTGGGACTTTAAATTACTGATGGTCTGTTCTGAATCTTTGATGGTTTTGGAAACTTCCCTTTCTCTTGATTTAGTAGCTTCTTTAATCTTTAGAAGCTCTTCCCTTAGTACCCTGTTTTGTTTTTTTAGTTTTCTTAGTTCTTCAATTACACTAAGGATTTGTTCTTTGAAGTTCACTTATTCTTCATCTTTTGAATGTTTATCATATTGATATTTTATACCCATAAATAGAAGCTCTATTTCATCTTCTTCATTTTCTTCTGATGAGCTACTGTCTTTTTGGGTAAAGAACGTTTTTTTTTTTCTTGTAGAACTTCTTTTCATTATTAGTGTTTCTTTTCTTCTGATTTTTGAAGGTTCTTTCGTCATCACTTTCCTCCTTCTTGGGATGGGGACATTTGTTGGAAAAGTGTCCAATTTTACCACAATTGAAACATATTAGAGGAATCTTTCCTTTTTATTTCCTTGTCCCTTTCTTGAGTTTCTTTATGAAGTTGGCAGTTTCCTCATCAGATATATCTGATAGCTCATCATTGGTCTTTTTCTCCTGCCTCATATTTGTTTTAGATGTTGTAAATGTTGTTTATCTTTTTGATGATTTATCATTCCATGTTCTCATTTTATATGCTGTAAAAATTTCATGAAGCTGATCAACTGTGAGTTTGTCAAGATCAGACCTATCTTCATTTGTATAAATCTTGGCATCATATCTCATAGGTAATGACCTTAGTATATTTTTCACAATGGGTTTATCTGTAATTTCTTCTCCTGCTTCTATGATTGAATTAACCACTTCATATACCCTATGAAGGTATTCAAAATGTTCTCTTATTATTTCATTTTCATATTTTCAAACTGATTTCTATAGGTATGTAGTTTGGCTTACCTGAATTTTCTATCTCCTCATATACAAACTCCAACTTGTCCCAGATTTCTTTGGCTGAGGTACAATGAATAACCTTCTCATATATAGAATTTTTCAACCCTCCTAGAATTTAATTAACCGTTGGACACACCTACCACACTTAGAGGGGGGGGTGAATGAGTGTGGGGATCTTTTTCCCAAAACTTCCCTCTTACAAAAAAACTGCTTAGTTAACATTCAACATTTTCTCATTACTCATTGCTTTCATTTATAATCAGTTAGATGTGAATACATATCAGCAACATATCATCAACAAATCATCTCCACAAGGAACACAAAGAACACAAGATGTATGTACAATTTTTCTTTTTATTATGGACTTCAATCCAAGGGTTTTTCAGCAACAACTGAATAGAGTACAACTCTACAAGAGGACCAACTCTATATGCAAGAATCATCTTATATTCTCATCACCAACTGATATGAGGAAACAATCCTTAACAGATATCAATTTGTCAACATAAACAAGTGCATCAACCATGCACCGACCTGTGCCAAATAACCTGTAATCAACCTGTACCATAAACAAGTGCATCCAACCATGTACCAAGTATATACCAATCATGTGTCAATTACTCATCAACAATGAATCATCAATATGTACCAACATCATCAACTATACACCTCATGTATGTGCCAACTCATCAACTCCTTGTCTCAACCATGACTAGTTTTGGATTAGTCAACAACCCCAACTTGAAATAATCATAACTTTATACCTGTAATGAATAAAGATATGAAACTGATACACAATGTTCTTCAATGTGTTTTGTAAAATTCCTCCAGTTGACACTACTTGGAACCTCTCATAAAAGGCGTTATAGCAAAAATGGCATACCTTGTTGAATTCTGGCTTATTCTAGAGAGCGACCTTGTAGAGCATGCCCCACATGAAATATTTGTTTAAATGATATGAAAATGTTACATGGAATACTATATAATGTACCCTAACCAAAACATTTTTTTCACTAAATTTGGATCTGTTATGAATAAGTTATGACGTTTTTACTCGAAACACCTGTTTTGACTAGTTTCAGGACTAGCCACAAACCCTATTTTCCACGAAGTGTAACTCCAAAAATACAACGAACCACAAGCTAAAATTTTGACCACAGATACTTGGGTATGTTTTCTCAATGGAATAGAAATTTCAATGTCTAAATAATTATAGAAACAAAGTTATAGCGAAAATGATGAGATAACCTGTAAATAACATACCTTAGACAGCACCATCAAAAGAATTTATTCTTCCTTGCATTTCGGCCTTGTTTTCTTCACCTTTCCTCAGAATTTCAGATTAGATATCCTTGGTTACCTTAGACACATATATATATTCAATATTCTCAAGTGTGATTAAAATGAGAGAGCCGTGCCTCTTATTTATACTCTCCAAGTAGCATCCTTAAAAACATCTTCTAGGTCACTTGGCCCCACTTTCCTTATTTTAGGGTTAACCCACTTCTAATTTCTCCATTAAACTTATTATTTAAATAATTTATTTTTTATTCACTTTGAATTATAGTACACTCATCACTTCACTTTATTATTT
>ML781494.1:95397-105610 GCA_009831015.1 Picea engelmannii
CAAACCATGATGTACAACATGATCACCTCATCAACTCACCAACCATATGTCTCAACATGTAGCCCAATCCATATGCAAAATGTATGCACCATGATATCAACATATGCTTCCAATAATACATCATAAGATATACCAGCCATGTACACCACCATCAACATCACAAAATGATTAATCCCAGCAGATCAACATCAATACACACTCTTGGGTTAGTTCCATGCACCCAATATTTATTTTTATTATACCATTGTGTGATCTCACCATGAAAATCTGCAACAAACAGTGTCAGAACCTGCACCAAACAATGTCAGACCCTGCAATACAGAGTTATACCATCACATCAAACTGCAACCCATGTGCATTTCCCTTTCCCCAAGGCTTTACCACATATACGTGGCCCGCTGCACAACATAGTGCGTGTGTATGCAACCTATTCAAGGTCAGTCTGCGTATGCACGTGACTATCACCACTGTAACCCGTGTGTGCTTCAGTAGATGACACTTTTGTACTTCCCTTCAGTCTTTCATTCTGATATGGCTGCTCCATCTTCTTCACCCACTTCTGTATATGACCCTTCTCCTCAAAACTTCAACTCTGAGCATCCATATTTTCAAAGATATATCCCTTTCTTACTTCATTCCTTCTTCTAGCCATGTTGTGTGAAGTCCTCATCATGGACTTTCTTCTTGTGTTCTAGCACTCCTGGGATTTGTGGCCAAATCCATTACAACTGTAGCATCTCATAGTGTTACAGTGAACATCAATGTGTCCTACTTGATCACATCTCCAACACCTCATGGTGTTATATAATCTTCCATTATTTTTCCTTTCATAAGATTTACATTCAAAAGCTTTGTGACCATATCCATTACATGAATAACAATGCCCATGAAAAATACTTTCATACCTTTTCTTTGGTGTCCCAAGAATGGCTTCTTGATGTCTTCCTTGCTTTGTACTTTTGAAATTTTCTTTGCCTTGTGTAGATGGTTTCTTTGCAACATTGTCTTATTTCTTTGATGGACTTACCTCATGCTTCTTTGAGCTGCTTCCTTCAGCATGTGTATCTTCTCCTTTGTAACCAAGACCTTATTTATCACATGGTGGTCTTTGACTTTCCAATATCTCATCCAAGATTCTTGAGCTATTCAAGAATTTGTTTGACTTCTCCACCTTCTTTCTAAGGTCAACAATTTCAGATTCTAATTTGCAACATGAATCTTTCTTTTCATTTATTTGAATCTTCAATAGTTTCTCTATTCTTTTGGAATCTTCAATTTTGGTTTTGAGATGGACAACAGTTTCAAAATTTTTTCTAATCTCATCATTTATATTCATGTCTTCTTTTCCATTCTTTAGTCTTGTGATCTCTTCTTCCTTTTCTTCTAATTTAGAACTCTCTTATTGTTCTTTGAGCATTCCCTTTAGCTTCAAGATGTACCTTTGACTCCTCCTAAGAAACTTCTTAGTGTTATCTGAAATATAGTTATAGTGTGAATAAAAATGATCACTCCTATACATGTATAAAGCCTCTTCAATTTCCTTTTGAAGTTCTAATAGTTTTTCTTCTATTCTTTCCATGGGATAACTAACATCAAACTTTACACAAATCGTTTCTAGATCATCTTCTTCACTTGAGAAAAATTCAACATCATCACACTTTGAATCATTGCAATCAAGAGTCTTGGGAGATTCTTTACCTTCAATATCTTCCTTCTTGCCAACACGATCACATGATTTTTTGCCTTCATTTGAAATGTCTTCAAGATCTTCCTTTGTGCTATCATTAATTGATTCTTTATCTTCACTTGAAATGTTTTCAAAATCACATTTAGAAACAATGCATTCAAGAGTTTTTTATTATTCTTTACCTTTGATGATCTTGATGGAGTGGTCTTCAATTTCTTCCTTCTCCTTCTTGCTTTGATAGTTCTCCTCTAGCTTTAGCCATAGATCCTTGGCGGAAGTGCATTGTCCCATGCTCTCTTTGATAGGGCTTGAGAGTCCACTAAGAATGGTCTTGAGAGCCAATGCATCATTCTTCTTGCCTTCCCTTTGAGCTGCAAACTTTGACTTGTTCTTCAACGGAACATATCCACCTATGGTTGCCTTCCAAATAGATTCTCCCATTGTCTTCAAATACACTTTCATCTCTATTCTCCAAGTAGAATAGTTTTCCTCATCAAGGATTGGAACTTCATCATCCATTTGTGTGTCTATGGATCTCCTTAAATCTTGTTAAGGCTTGTAGTGAAGGCTCTCTCTGATACCAATTGTTGGACACACCTATGCCACTTAGAGGGGGGGGGGGTGAATGAGTGTGGGGATCTTTTTCCCAAAACTTCCCTCTTACAAAAAAACTCCTTAGTCAACATTCAACATTTGCTCATTACTCATTGCTGTCATTTATAATCATTTAGATGTTAATACATATCAGCAACATATCATCAACAAATCATCTCCACAAGGAACACAAAGAACACAAGATGTATGTACAATTTTTCTTTTTATTATGGACTTCAATCTAGGGGTTTTTCTGCAACAATTGAATATAGTACAACTCTACAAGAGAACCAACTCTATATGCAAGACTCAAATTACATTCTCAACACCAACTGAGATGAGACAACAATCCTCAACATATATCAAGCTGTCAACATAAACAAGTGCATCAACCATGCACCAACCTGTAATCAACTTGTACCATAAACAAGTGCATCCAACCATGTACTAAGCATATACCAATCATGTTTCAAATACTCATCAACAATTAATCATCAATATGTACCAACATCATCAACTATACACCTCATGTATGTGCCAACTCATCAACTGCTTGTCTCAACCATGACTAGTTTTGGATTAGTCAACAACCCCAACTTGAAATAATCATAGATTTGTACCTGTAATGAATAAAGATATGAAACTGATATGCAATGTTATTCAATGTGTTTAATGCAATTAATCTAGGTGGCACTACTTGGAACCTCTCAGAAAAGGCATTATAGCAAAAATGGCATACATTGCTGAATTTTGTCTTATTCTAGAGAGCGACCTTGTAGAGTGTTCCCCACATGGAATATTTGTTTAAATGATATGAAATAGTTGAACCAAATACTATAGACTATATACTAACCAACACATTTGGTTTCACTGAATTTGGATCTGTTATGAATAAGTTATGATGTTTTTATCCGAAACACCTGTTTTCACTAGTTTCAGGACTAGCCACAAACCCTATTTTCCACAGTGTGTAACTCCAAAAATACAACGACCCACAAGCTAAATTCTTTACCACGGATACTTGGGTATGTTTTCTCAATGGAATATCAATTTCATGGTCTGAATCATTATATAAAAAAATTTATAGCAAAAATGGTGAGATGACCTGTAAATAATATACCTTAGATAGCACCATCAAAAGAATTTATCCTTCCTTTCATTTTGGCCTTATTTTCTTCTCCTTTCCTCAGAATTTGAGCTTATATATCCTTGGTTACCTCAGACACATATACATATTCAATATTCTCAAGTGTGATTAAAATGAGAGAGTCTTGCCTCTTATTTATACTCTCCAAGTAGCTTCCTTAAAAACATCTTCTAGGTCACTTGACCCCACTTTCCTCATTTTAGGGTTAACCCACTTCTAATTTCTCCATTAAATTTATTATGTAAATAATTTATTTTTTATTCACTTTGAATTATAGTACACTCATCACTTTATTATTTACCTTTTAAAATCCATTAAACCACTTTGACTACATTGACCTTTTGGGGCTTCTAGATGACATGTGAGGGTCCTCCAACTTTGTAAGGCCATAACTCTCAAACCGTGAGGAGTTATGTGACATTCCACATACCACCAGAAATGGCATGACATGTACTATCCATATAGAATAGTATTGTCTGAAAATATATCATAAATCATACCATTACCCATCAAACAAACTTGGGTCCATTACCCAATCCTGGGGTCTCCAACTTCTCATGGCCATAACTCTCTAACTGTGAGGATTTATGTGATGTTCTACATACCACCGGAAATGGCATGAAAAACACTACACATCTAGGATAGTTTCCCTGACAAAGTCAATTTCCTTCATCTCATTATTCCACAATTAAGCATGGGTTCTCTTACTCCGCAAAGCGTCTTCCTGTGAGGGCTTTCACCATAAGGGGACCACTTTGGAGTTCATCCATTCATGCACCTTATCAATCATGATAAGAAAATAATGAGAGCAAGGGTCCTCAAACCATTCTTCTAGGATAACTCAATCCGCAAAACATCTTCCCGTGAGGGCTTTCACCATAAGGGGACCACTCTAGAGTTCATCCATTTGTGCACCTTATCAATCATGATAAGACAATAATGAGAGCAAGAGTCCTCCAACCATTCTTCTAGGATAAATCAATCCGCAAAGCATCTTCCCGTGATGGATTTTACCATAAGGGGACCACTTTGGAGTTCATCCATTTGTGCATCTTATCAATCATAATAAGACAATAATGAGACATCTATACATTTTTCCAACAATGCATCATATACCAATGAAACCACATTGATCCATCTTCATCATGTATCAATGACAACTCATTGATCCATCTTCATCATATCAATGCCAACTCATTGATCCGTATTCATCTATGCATTCTCATCAAGGACAATACATATTATATTACATCAATCATCAATCAATCAATCCTTTGACATCAATCAATCACTTGGCATCAATCAATAAAATCAATCAATCAAACCATTGGCATCAATGACAACATGATCCAACATTAAATTCTCTTAAGTTGTCATTGCAGATTTTCTTTTGTGTGGCATCTTTGGGTGGAGTAGTTGGTGCAATGTAACCATCTACAACAAATTTCCATATATCAAAACCAAGAACCAACATGAAGTTTTTCATTCTTATTTTCCATAGAGCATAGCCACCTCCATTGAACAATGGTGATTTTTTGTTATACATTCCCTCTTGTTGATCCATATTCAATATCTACCTTCCATTTGTTTAGACTGTGTTGAAGGAATGGTGAATCAATATTACCCTTTTTTCAACAATTAGTAATTATTTTTATATTTTGTTAATTACCACAACAGATCAATAATGGACTTGTTTGTAAAACCAATTATATAAATATAATTAATAGGAATAACAAGGCCTTTTATGAATAATAGTGAAGGACACCAATCCTTTTTAGAGCACCAACTCTAGGAGACACAAATCCCCTTCTTCAGGGAACCAATTCCCTTGTCTTTAGGGCACCACCCCTAGGAAGCACCAACTTTCTTAAATAAAGTATATGAATCCTTTCGTGCTCCTCCCTTCCACCCTCACTTCACAAGAATCATCAATTATTTTTCTTGGACTCTGTTGTTGTTTTGATCTTTTGATTTGGACTACAAAGATACCTTCTTCTCACCATTCTTTCTCGTTTATATACTCTTCCAACTGGTGTGAGATATGAAGCATCGTGTCCCTTTGTTTGGACCATCGAACCTATTCATTTTAAATTAACAATAATCTCTATTATTATTTAAACATTATTGTGAAGGAGTTTAATTCAATGAGTGTGGTTTTCATAGATTGATCACAGGTATGGATCAATTTCTTTTAACTCGATTCCATGTTTTTGCAAATATTGCAGAAATCGAATCCTGCAAAGGCTCTTCCTTCAAACCATTTACATGTTACAATATGCGCAAAACCACAGGATTATTACTTAAGCCATGTACCCAGTGACTCATGGCTTATGTGTTCGTAACCCATGACCGGCGGCTAGAACCTAGTCCTCTGGACTTCGACCTTTGGGCGTTTTCTCTTTCATCTAGTCTTCCGAAGTTTTGACCTCTCACAAAGATTGATCTAATGGTTAGCATGATTCTCGGAACCAAATAAATGGCCTAGCTTTGATACTTACACTATCCTTCCACTGCATCCAACGGCTATGACTTAATCAAATATTGAGATGGACAACCACTATTTACTTCGAGACTTTGGGAATTCCATCCTCTGCAATCTTTCAACATTTCGGAGTAAATTTCATCGAAGTAGATCAGAGGACCAATATTTTCTGTTCCGTAGATGAATGATCCTGTATTGTCCAGAGGTTTCAAACAAATTGATGACCATGACTTGATATGCAGTTGAGTGGATGGTTCTCATTCACTTTGGGAATTCAACACTTCGGGACTCTGGTATTTGCATTCATTCAACTCTTCCGGAGTAAATTTGTCGAAGTGATTCTTAGTATCTGTTTTCGTCCCTACTCTCATTGGTATAGTCATGAATATTCTTCTTTATGTCGATGATATTTTTTTTATGGAAAGGAGTCCCCATGATCTTGAAAACCAACTAAGAATCCTCAAGGATTTTTGCTCCAATATGGGTAGGATTGTTAATGTTGATAAGACTAAGGTCATGATTATTAAATCCAATAATATAACTTATGATACCTTTGTATATGAAAACAACAACTTGGAGGAAGTGAATTAATACAAATATCTTGGAATTGATATTCACCACAAGCTCAACTCGAATTATAGAATTGCGAAAAGGATTATTGGGGGATGGAAAGATTATTATGGGATTGAAAAAAATTGTAAATCAGTTAATATTTGGAGTTGGGATAAGAAGAAACTCCTCTTTGAGACTCTTGTTATGCATGTTATTCTTTATGGATGTGAAGTCTAGGGTTGTAGTGTCTCTCATGAATCTTGGAGAAGGATAGAGAAAATAAAAAAGAGTTTCATAACCTATAATATCAAAATTAAATTAAATATGCCCTATCCCATCCTCCTCTTAGAAACAAGCCTCTCCCACATTGAGAGCATGGCTATGACTATATACCTAATGTATAAGAACAAGTTAAACAACATGGAAGAAAAGAGGCTTCCTAAAATTTCTTCAAAATCAAGTCATAACCACCATCGACTCAAGCGAGTATGGCATAAAGATTCTCGGTCTTGGCTAAACAATTGGGGAATCATTAAAGACACCATTTTTCATAATAAATATACTATTAAAAAAATCATCAAATAAAAATTTAAGTAGAAAATGTGGTGTGATAAAGAGTTAGAGGAAAAAATAAAATTAAGGTATCATAAGGATGTAATAAATCCTAATCTAGAAGATCAAAATTATCTTTTTGTTTTGACAACTGTAAAGAAAAAATAAGCATTGTTAAGATAAGAACAAATTCTCACAAGCTCCATAGTGAAACTAGGTGTTGGTCAATTCTTAAATTTCCATGGGATGAAAGAGTGTGTCACCTTTGTGACACTAAGAAGGTTGAAGATCAAATGCACTTTCTCTTATATTGTCCAGCCTATACCTATATTAGATCTCATTTTCAAAATATTTGTCACACTACAAACCTTCATAACATCTCAACTCAACAAAACTATGGTCATCTTAGAAAGCTTCTCTTAATGATTTTCAAGAACAGAAACAAAATTCTAGAGAATCAAAAGTAATCACTTACCCTTTTAAGTTCTGATAGATCAATTCAAGCTTAGTGGATGCTAATCATCATCATCATAATCAGTTTCCAAGGATTATAAGATTACCTTTAAATCTATTTTTAAACCTTCATAGATAAAATATACCAACTATGAATCTTAATGTTACCAGATCAAACTTAGATTTTTAGGCTGAGGGTACCAGATTTACTCAAAACTAGAAATTCTCTATCCCAATAAAACTCAACATCAAACTTATGTATAAGGTCATTCACCTTTATAATGGCTCTATTAAATATATTGATGAGTGTATACAAAAATTAGCTCAACGTTCAAGTCAAAATCGATTCTTAAAGTACCAATTTCCAACAATGTCAAAACACAAACTCATCATATTGTTTGGCTCACAAAGGTACAAATTGATTTCATTGTAAAATTTATGTGCTAGATATATTAACTTATATGAAATGAAACCCTTAAGATCTAATCAAATTCCTCTTAAATTATTTATTATCTTTAATCAATATAAATAATAGAAAATCAATGCAAGATAAACTGTGTAAATGAATGGATTTGAAAATAAACACAAGATCAATATAACTAGATAAGTAATTCATTAGCTTATTGAACCCGAAAACAAAAATATATATCTAAAGAAAAAGACAAATTAAAAACCTATATTGCAAGGAAAAAAACTAAAAGGATAAAAATTAAAAGTTTTCGATGAAAAATTAAAGGGATCAAACTAGTGCCTACGCCACTTGGGATATGGGGAACACTTGATATAACTTGAGTGTTGTTCACGTATCTTATGTGTTGAATTCACATGCACCATTCAAGGATTTCACTATGAACATCAATTAGGACACTTGAAATCCTCAAGGATGATTCAGGGGGTGATCAGGGGATCAAATTTTGCTCAAAAATTCAAAGTGCTCGGAATCTCTTCAAATCGAACGAGAACGTAGGCCTCGTCGTTGCAAACCCAACGCAACTCATTTTGTCTCAAATGGACATCGGGAGCGAGAGATATCGTGATCTGTTCGAATCGCTAAACAGGCAAAAAAAGGACGCTGACTGTACAGTCCGTACAGGATGATGTGGCAGGGTCGTACGACCGTACGCTGATGTGGCATGTGATGACATGGTAGTTTTGTATTGGCAGGTGTGGTCAAATCAGAATGCGACATGTGGCATCTTTTGGTCAATGGTAAGGTGCCACGTGGCCCAGTCATGGGCTGCCACATGGCACCCCGGTATTGGCATTTAGTTTGTTGTTTTAAAATTGTATGGGGTCCGTGGGGGTCAAACCCCGGACCTCCCTTTGGCTCTGCGCGTTGGTGGAGTGTGGGCTACCACTAGCCCACACATTGTTGCTTATTTATTATATGTAATACAATGTATTTCAATTCAAATTATGTGACGGTCGACGCGGGGGTCCGGGCTGGGGCTTAGCCCCAGCCCCTGGTCACACTCTTATTACATATGCCCATACCCACCGACAGTGCACGCGCGGATTTATGTGTTGAATGGAGCTCGGTCGCATGGTTTTATACATGTGACCATAACCGAGAGCACGCGGGAATTTTGAAACGGTTTTGAAACGATTAGCCCTTTTGCCATAACGCGAGGTCGTATGGACCCTCATGTGCCCGAGTGCTAGGCAGTTAGGGGCTGGCGTGCCCATAACCATCCTATAGTTCACACCATTAGCATGGTTGCATTCAGTGTCGGGTTTTCACGCTTTAAATTGCGTGTGTGCTAGGTTGCATGAACAAGGGTGCATTTTGTAGACGCAGAGACAACAAGCTTGAAGGAGGGACTTCCAAGAAGCATAACTTCTTCGTTTTTTGGCCAAACGAGGTGCCGAAAAAGCCCAGCTAGGGGTTTTTGGATGCTCTGAAGCCATTGGAGCAGTCTGTTGGTCATTTTGAGCATTGTAAGGCATGTTTTTGAGCACTTTGAGAAATTAATAATAATGATCCATTGGAAGCTAGACCAGGGGATGTAGCCCAAGAGAGGGGTGAACTCCTTTATCAATTGCTGTGTTTATGTTCTTATGTTCATTGATTATGCTGTTGTTTATTTGTATATTGAATGAGCAATCATTTAATTAATGTGTTGCAAAGTTGATCCATTTTCTTTTAACACATAAAACTTTACTTGCAAATATTTTCAAGTTTACAAGTCTTCTTCATTTTTAGATCAAGTTGGTATCAGAGCACTGGTTTTTGAAGACTTGATTATTTTGCAAGTGTTTTGTTTCTGATGCTCACAAGGTTGAAACTCACAAGAGGAGAAGGTCAACTTATGGAGCCAAGTTCTCATCCTTCAAGGAGGAAGCATATACAATCACCGCAAGTTTCAAGGAGGCATTCACCAAGTATGGCTCATAAAGAAAGTCATGAAAGTGTTCCTGCAGAAGATGAAGATCTCAGAAAGGCTGTCATGGAGATGAGAGAGATGATGAAGATATTGATGGAAAGGAATGCGTTGTTTCAAGGTGAAGGCTCCAACCCTTCAAATCATAAGGGAGACAGTGGT
The DNA here is from genome assembly GCA_009831015.1 of Picea engelmannii. NCBI lineage: Eukaryota > Viridiplantae > Streptophyta > Pinopsida > Pinales > Pinaceae > Picea > Picea engelmannii. Next base: position 105,408 of record ML781494.1, read on the forward strand.
GACAAAACTCCAAACGGAAATGGAGGGAATGGTGCTTCTCCACCACCCTCTCCTCCATTTTCTTCTTCTTCTTCTTCTACCAGTTCAAGACCTCTTCCGAATTCTCCAAAGGGGCATGGTAAAACTCCTTCGCAAATTCCTTCATTAAAGCTTGATATAAAATTTGAATTGCCAATATACAATGGAGAAGTTAATGTTGAGAA